>JABCMJ010060209.1:0-10437 GCA_014822125.1 Arbutus unedo
TATATGATATGAATTTATTTTTTTAATTGAAAAAATAGGACGGGATGGGGATCCCCTAATCCCCATTTGGAGCAGAGATGAAGGTGAACTTTGGATTTGGGGAACAAGGTGGGGATGGAGGGGTACTTTGAATTCGGGGGACGGGGACGGGGACGGGGATGATCAAATTCAGCTCTAATCTGCCCCGTTGCCATCCTTAATAATTTACGCTAGGCATTCTACCTCCACCCATTTGGTCAAATAATCAATAGCCACGATGACATACTTTGTCTACCCTTTTCCTACTGGGAAGAGGCCAATCAAATCAATTTCCCACTGCGCAAACAACCATAGTCCTGATATAGGGGTCATTTGCGTAGGAGGTTGATGAAGTATCCGGGCAAATCGTTGGCAGCGGTCACACCTCTTAGTGAAGTCCATTAAGTCTACTTGCATGGTCGGCCTATAATACCCTGTGCAGAGGAGCTTATAAGCCATTGTTCGACCACTAGAATGGCTTTCGCATGATCCCCCATGGACCTCTCGGGTGACATATTTGGCTTCCATCCTTGTTAAGTTCCTTAAGTAAGAAAGTGTAAATCCCCGTTGGTACAAGACACCGTCCATGAGAAAGTATTTAGCTACTCAGGTCTTTAGTTTACAAGCTTCATCATTGTCATTGAGGGCCACTCTCATACTCAGGTATTCCATTATGGGGCTGCCCATGAGTCCACACAGCTCACAACATGCACCTTCTCGGTTACTTCAGTACTCCAATGTCGCAGCTACTGAATTAACACTGTTCTGGTTAGGATGGACTCCTTAATCATAGCGAGCTTAACAATCTAGTCGACCTTTTAATTCTTTGCCCTTGGAACCTGTCTGATGGTGAACCTATTGAACTTGCCACACAAACTTTTTAGCTTTTTGACATATGCCTTGATATTCTCTCCCCTTGCTTCATACTCCCTGGACCCCTGTCCAACCACCAATTATGATTCGCTTACCACTTCAATGTTGATAGTTCCCATTATATGTGCTATCTCATCCTTGCTATTAATGACTCATATTTTACCTTATTATTTGTAGCTTGAAAATCATACCGCAAAGCGTATTCTAGTTTAACCTTCTCAGAGGAAATGAAAACTAACCCTGCTTTGCTTGCTTCTTTGTTTGTAGATCCATCCACGTACAATTGCCAGACTAGCCTGATTTTCTCCTTAGTTTGAAGCCAAGACGTGTCCTTTGATGGCTGACCTAGGCAGGTATATATTCAATGTCGAATTCCCCTAACTCCACTAACCATTGAACTAAATGGCCAAGGGTATCTGAGTTATGTAAGGCCCTCTTAAGGGGATGATCAGTAAGAACTCGGTGGTATGAGCTTGGAAATACGACCTGAGCATCCGGACAGTGGTAATTAGAGCAAATGCGACTTTTTCCACTCGAGGATATCTGGTCTCTGCTGCTCTAAGCACTCTGCTGGTATAATAAATCATAAATTGCTTTCCTTTGTCTTCTCATATGAGTATGGAACTGCAAGCTGTTGTTGACACAAATAGGTATATAAGGAGGTTCTCCCCGTGGATTGTCTGGATGAGGAGAGGAGGGCTAGCTAAGTATTGTTTGAGCTGTTGGAAAGCGTCCTCCCATTCTTGAGTCCATTAAAATGACCTCTTCAAAATCTTGAAACATGGTTGACACCTGTTGGTTGAACGAGAAATGAAACGGTTGAAAGCCGCTACTCGCCCCATGTCTTCTACACCACCTTCACTGTCTTGGACGACTAAATATCAAGAATAGCTTGTATCTTCTTAGGATTGGCCTCTATTTCCCTTTGCGAAATCATGAATCCCAAGAACTTTCCTGAGGACACCTCATATGCGCTCTTTGCTTAGTTTAACTTCATTCCATATTTGTGCAACACCGCGAACATCACATTCGAGTCCTCTACGTGCCCTCCCAGCTAATGCTTTTGACCAGTATATCATCCACATATACTTTTACGTTCCTTCCTATTTGCTGTCTAAACATCCGGTTGACCAGCCTTTAGTAAGTGGCTCCTGCATTTTTGAGCCCAATGAGCATGGCTTTGTAACAGTAAAGCCCCCTCTCAGTGATGAAAGAGGTATTCTCCTCGTCATCCTAACACATCTTTCTCAGGTTGTAACCTGAGAAGGCATCCATAAAACTGAGCATCTCTTGCCCCGTTGTGGCATCTACTAGTAGATCGATTTGCAAGAGAGAAAAACTATAATTGAGGCAAGTTTTATTGAGGCCACTGAAGTTGACGCACATCCTCCAGTTTCCATTGGCCTTCTTTACCATCAAAACATTCGCCAACCAGTTCGAATAGTATACATTCCTTATGAATTTAGCTTGGCATAACTTTTCCACCTCCTCTTTCATGGCTTGGTTCCTTTTCGAAGCAAATGTCCTCTTCTTTTACTTAACGTGATGTCTACTCGGATCCATATGTAACATGTGCACCATCACCTTTGGATCGATCCCAGGCATATCCATGTGGGGGACCAAGCAAACACGCTTTTATTCTCTCTTAAGAATGACACTAGCTCTTTTTGTACCTCAATGCTCAGTCGCACTCCAATCTTAACAGTACGCGTGCTATCTCATGGTATTAGCAAAATTTTTGTTAGGTCATCAACTGGTTTCCCCTGCTTCAACTTATGCTCATCTCTCACATCCATATATTTGACCATTATGGCCTATCCCACTTGCTTTATTGGTGTAAAGTGGCATTCCCAAGCAGCCTTTTAGTCTCCAGCCATTACCCCCACACCTCCGGACGTTGGAAATTTAACCTTCAAGTGTTACGTAGAGATGACGTCCCTAGTAGCATTCAGCACTGTTCAACCTAAAATTGCGTTGTACGTAGATGGACAATCGACCACTAAGAACTCTACCATCCTAGTCAGAGTTCACCCATCCACATTGCCCATTGTTAGCGGGAGGGTAATCTGCCCTATCGGATATACATGATCCCTAGAAAATCCCAGGAGCATGGACTATTGGGCAAAAGCCTATCTCTCCCCAATCCCAGCTAGTCATAAGCGTACAAAAACAGGATATCGGTTGAGCTACCACTCTCTACCAACGCTACTTTTATCTTGAAGTTAGCTAGGATTGTAGTTATTAGGGTCATTGTGTGGCTGATGGACTCCCATAGTGTCTTCTTCTATGAACATGATATGTTATTCTTCTCTCATGGGCACCTTGGCATGTTCCCTGCACAATACACTTCTCTTTTTCTTTTCCATTTGGATGTTCCTCACATGGGCCTTTCGTGTAGAGTTTGAGTCTCCTCCACCAGCTAGCCCCCTATAAATGATCCTGAACATACCAATAGGTGCATTCTAGGGATCTTCTCACCTTATTTTCTCTCTCCATGTCCCTGGTTGACCTTGTTCCTGTTAGGTTCTTCTCGGTGTTGTCCCTACGGTTGATTTTCCACAAGCCTCTAAAGCCTTCCCTTTTGAATGAGGCTCTATATTTGCTGTTTCAAATCTACACAATTGTCAATATTTTAGCCATTGTCTTTATGGAATTGACGGTACTTTTTCCTGAACAGTCGATGAGGGGGCCCTCATAGCTTCCCAAGCCATTTTAGGTCTGGGTCATTTCATAACTCCCCCAGTATCTACTTGGCTATCACTATCAAGACGTGTACTCGATCATTCGTCTATCCGGTATCAGCCCCTTCCTAATGGGACTCCTACGACCCATCCTCTTTTATCCTCTACTTCCACCCTGTAGTTTTGGTCCACAACGCCTTTTTTTGAATTGATTCTCTGACTGTCTTCTAATCTGGTCATCCATATTCTGTCTTGCATTCATGGTATCTTCAACATTCATGTTCTTCTGCCTTTAAGATCAACTCTACCATGTTTTGTGGGGGCTCTGATGAAAGTTGGAAGAGCAATTGTTCGAACCACAAGCCTGCTATATAGGCCACCATGCAACTTTGTCATCTATGTTGTCAACCTGCATTGATTCTGAGTTGAACTACATGGTATATTCCTGCAAAGTCTCTCCTCTGCATTGCTTGATACTGAGTAGATATGTCGCTGACTTCTTGTACTTCTACCCGGTGCCACAAACTCCTTACTCAATTGATTGAAAGTCTTAACAGTTCTTGGCTTTAACTTATTGAACCATGTCTGAGCTATCTCTTTGAGGGTGGTCGAAAAAGTTCGACACATGATCTCATCGAAAATTGCCTGGAGGTGCATAAAGGACTTATAAGTCTCTAGGTGACCCAAAGGGTCTCTGGTTCTGTCCAAACTCTCCATCTTCCTGGGCTGGGAAGCAACCATGACTTCTACCATGAATGAAAGATCTATACTCTAAAGCAATTTGTCCATTATGGCGAGTGCCTTACGCTTTATTTTCTCAGCCAACCCATCCAATTGAGTTTTTAATTCTCACATCTAATCGTTCTCGAGCAGATCATGGCATCCCAAGCGTGTCTGATCCTACAGTACTAGCCCATGCACTTGACTATCCGCTTGACTCTCGGCTTGATCCTTGGTTCCCCAGGGGGTCGCCAGGTTGGAGGGGTGGGGTACCCCTGGGGTGACGTTTAAGGAGTGTTGCATTCTGTTGGAGGAGCAGTTGCATCTCCTGTGCCAGAGTCCTGACTTGGGCTTGAAAGTTCTGAAATTGCAGTTGGCTAGGGCTAGAGTTCTCACTTTGCTCTTCCCGTGGTGGGCCACCTTGCTAGTTTACCACAAGAGGGCCTTCATCCCTGTTTGGGGCCTCCCCATTTTGCATGTCGTCGTTCTGGTGGGCCATCGAAGGGCTATGAATAAAAAAGCGAAGCTTTTTCTGTTTCTTGTTTCCACAGATGGTGCTAACTAATAACACCTTTGTCACCTCCTCCTCAACAATGACCTGCAAGAAAACTAAAGACACTGGGGTGGTGCCGACTAACACCCCTCCAATGTCTAAGTTAATGATCGGGTTATTTCTTAAAAAGAGATGCAGGGCAGGGAAAACTATTCGAAAATTTTAAGTTGTACCTGCCCTTTCGTTCCTAGCTCTCCTTAAACCCTCTTGATCCTTCTCCCCTAAGGATGTAAGAGAATCCAAAAAAACTGAACCAACCGAAAAAAATCGACCAAAAATATTAGTTCGATCGGTCTAAAAAATTGTCGGGTCAATTTTGGTTTCACGGAACTTATTTTTCGATTTATCGGTTTGATTTTCGTTTTTGTATTTTCCTAAGAATCTCGAATAAACCGAATCGAGGTTGTATAATGGGCACAAAATTATGCTCCTAAGTCCTAACTAAACATTTTTAATAGGCCCAAAATATGTCCCCATTTAGACATTTTTAATAGGCCAAAAATATTATTTATGGGCCCAAAAAACAAGTCCATTTTTTTAAGATGTGGCCTCAAAACCCGAAAAAAGCAAAACCAATGGAAAAATTAAAAAATCGACTGAAACCGATCAGTCCAAAGTGATTTTGGTCTTTTTTAAAAATCGGTCGAGATCGATTTTAAAAAATGTCACCTTGAACCGATTAGTTTCGGACCACGGCATGAGAAATCCGACCGAAACCGAACCTATTTCACCCCTATTCTCCCCCCTTTTCAGTGTTTGTTAGCGATATGACTTAGCCACTCTAACAATTTCATGGTCGTTATCCCTAAGGATAGGGATTTTATCCACTCGTATTCTAGTACATACCCACTCATTCTACCAGGAAATTCTCCTCATAGACCCCCATTCGGATATGAGGGAAGTACGTTACCCAGCTAAGCAGAGGCTCTTCCTCGGAGTCGAGAAGAACAGGGGGACCGAGCCGATCAGCCCTCATCAGTCGTCGGTTTTCCACCTATGAATATGTAGTATGTAGGTATGCATATATAATACATCAGATATGTATGTGAATAATACAAAATGCAAAGAATATAATTTAAATATTCGACATTTATTTTAATGTGCAAAATTTATTAAATGTACATGATTTAAATTAATTTTTTGAATTTTATAATTTTTTGAAAATACGGGTCCCCACATATTAGCTCAATTAGCTTTAAATAAAAAATAAGAGGCTAATCCTTGTAAAAAAATATAAATTAATTATTGACTAATTTCTTCCCTATACGAGGGTTCTTAGATCATTTTTCCGTCCCATATCAGTTTGACTAAGCATAATTATGCACTTATATTTTGTTTGATGTAATTAAGATATTTATAGTCTCTTACCCTTGGTAATACTATCTATTTATGGGTGAATTGAAAAATCACTTTTGTTGTTTCCGGTGTACCAAAATTAAATTTTCATTAAACAAATTAGACACACACTTGAATACAAGAACACAAAAATTATAGAAACTTACAAGGGCAAATCTCAGGATTCCAAAAATTGACAAATCGAGGCGAGTATGTATAGGTGGACTATGAAACTATAGTGTAATCTTAAAAGGGTAATGATATAATATGTATGCAAAGTGTGCAGAGAATTTTCGATTAAAAAAAATGAAGACAACCTTTGTATTTATAGGCACAGAAGTGTCCATTCGAAGGCATCCCGATTGACCAGAAATTTGCAACTAATCAGAGAAGAATGACGCATCTAGAAATATAAAGGGTTACTTCTAGAAGCTGGGCTACCACAGGTTGGGTCATGAGTTAACAAGAAAATTAAATTCGATTGGACCCGAGCCCAGTCCAAATTAATTTTCTCTAAAAAGATTATATTCATTAGCCCAAGCCCACAATCCACGGCCCACGAGTCCCAAGCCGGCCAGGCGAGCGTGCGGAATTGTATGTGCGCTTGCCCGCTCACAATATTTCTATGACTCTAAGGGCCAAGCCCTTAGTGCAAAAATTCTAGTGATAAACTCAATAATTTTTCCTTCTCCAACCAATGTGGGACAAACTCATATCTCTCATTCTACTAATATTCATGTATGAGCATATAACTTATTTTATGGATAATTTTCAATTTATCCAAAAGTTGTATATGAAAACCAACCACACAATCTCGATCTCTTCTCAGAGATGAGCATAAAATATGTGGGACCACTCAGTCAAAAAACCGGGTTCCACTTAATTTGTAGCTTAAAAAGGAGATTGTCAACAATTTTTCCAACAATTTTTGTACACGAGTTATTTTCGCCTATAGATTTTAATATTATTCCACCCTACTCACCCTTACATGGATGATGGATACACTGGGTGACGTCATCTATAAGCCCGTTTGTTTGATGGATTAATTGTGAAGGGATTTTTTATCTCATAGTTTATATAATCTCATAGGAGTAATAGTAATGAGATTAAAATTAGTATACTCTCATGACATTATGTATCACGCATTTTGAAAAATTAGATATATAATGCCTGTTTGATTGGAAGCGCAATTTTTTTACTCAAACAATAAATATATATTTCCCTTGAATATATGTTCTATTTAACACGATACTTATATTCAGTTAAACAATCCGACTCTACTATCTTATCACACTATGCCTTTATATTATATTACATCAGGATTAAAGTTCTTTTTGGCAATTCTGTCCAAAAAACGGAGACCAAACAGGGATCGTGATATACCACCACAGTACTATGTTTCTCAACATCAAGTGTGCCAGGATTGGCTTTGGAGAATCCTGTCCGCAAGACAAAGACCACTTGTTTAGACTCTGGACAAAGGTGCAAAGCCAAAAAGATTTAGGGCTTGTTGTGTCCAATATGTTTTGTTTTGCTTTGGGAAGTTAACATACCATAGTGCCATATAAAGTTGTTCGGCCCCCACTTCGTTTTGGGACATCCCCTTTGTAGCTTTTCAATTTAGGGGTGCAATTGTATCCTGCATTTGAACTGTCAAATATTGCACACCCTTTTGCAACCAAACTTTGATTGGACACAATTCTCTTCATGTTTTGTAGGGAGGAAAAATAAATGCATACATAAAGAAAAAGGTATGAATGAAAATTCTGATAATTACACGGATCTGTTGTATAATATTGAAAATTACACGGACTTCTTTTACTAGAGAAGAAGCGCTGCATTTTACAAGGAAAAATACTAGGGTATCCGAGTAGGCATAATTTCAAGCAACATAACAGAAATTCATGTAATTGTCAACAACTTCAAGGTAGGTATCCCATTCTATTTACCTCAGAACACAAAGCTTTACATTCAAGATCATGTATGTATGGAGTGCCTCTTTAGTTTTGTTTTGTGTGTTAGTGTCTTAAAAAAAACAGGCGGCTTGAGTACATGCAATTTTTTCTTTCTACATACAACTAAAGTACTGTTTGATAAAACTGAAAATTGAAAAAAATTTAAACTGAAGATTAAGCATTAAAAATTGAATACTAAATTTTATAAGCATAAAAGTTATTTGTTATGTACTGAAATTTAAACACTGAATTAATTAAGTTGTTTGGTCTACACAAAGAGCTGGAGTTTAAAGTTTACTGATTTTTTAACTTAACTTTCCATGTACTCACAAGGAATAGTAGAACATACACATTTCTTTTAATCAATGAAAAAAAATATTTTATTAATCCTTAATAATGGGATACAAAAATTAAACAATTCAATTAAACTTAAGGTTAAAAAAAAGTATAACAATGTACACAATTTAGGCAACATGATAATGTAATTAGTTTAAAATTTATTATAGCTAAAAAACTTGATGGTTAAAGTACCAAAACTACATTTAAAGTTCAAGATAGTTGATAATTGTTCAATTGCGTTGTAGTTTCTTCACTTAGAATGTCTAGGGTTTTTGAATTTTTTATTGGTTTTGTTTCTAAACTATCTGCACCTCCATAGCTAGAAGTATAGTCAAGAGCTAACTGCATGCAATGTTGTTTTTGAAGCAATAGGGCTTGTGACACACCAAGTTTCTCCTCATATTGTAGGCGTTGTGGTGGTGGTGGTGGTGGTGGTGGTGGTCGGAGGCAGTGGAGCAGTGGTTGTGGGTGTTTGAGGATTGAATCGGCATCGTCTCCCAGGGCAAAATGACTACACAGACAAAGAAACACCAATCTACTTACTGCCTATCGAACTTCTCTATGTCTGCCTCTCTCTCACTTGAAGAACAAACTCAGAATAGATTGAATTTTCAGACAGAATTTCGTGTTTAGTTGTAGTGGTCCCAAAATCAAAACGTGATTGAAATATTTAGACCAAAGAAAGACCATTGGCTTGCTAGTAACCGAAAGTCTTTTGTTTTGCTAGCCATGAAGGAAGATAATGGTCATCATGGGACATCATGGTGACTCTTGGAGTATGAAATGACTGAGACTTTTCGGTTGCTCCGAGACCTTCCGGTGCCTTTTTCATTCAATCCTTTGAATTTCCAACAGTACATTGGCGGTGGTGGCAGTGTGGTGGTGGTTAGTGGCGGTGGTCAACAGTATAGTGGTTAGTGGTGGTGGTAGTGTTTAATGGCGGCAGTCGGCAGTGTGGTAAATAGATTTTTTTTTCTTTTATAAAATCCTTTTAAGCGTGTTCAACATTTTTAATTAAGTAAGGGGTAGTGACTTAATAGTTTACTCTTTATTTTTGCTGAAAACTAAAAGTATTAAATTTTTCAAAGTTTCGTTATCAAACTGACTTAATATATTTTTACTTAATCTATTATAATTTAAGTATTAAAAATGAGTTATCAAAATATTAGGATGAATACTTAAAACAACACTAATTTTACTAGCACTTAAAGTTTTGAAAAGTTACGAGTTTGAGTGTGTAGAGCGTGCAGCTTCGACACTTGTAGTAATTTAATTCAGTAGCTTATCTATGAAAAAAGAAGAAGATGAGTGAAGACACGATTCTTGGATAGGCGTGGATAAGACGAGATACCATATTTGAAAATGCGCTCTGTATACACACACACGCACAACTGATTCTCTAAGTAAAGAGTGGTGGATAGCCAGAATCCAAGGACTAATTGGAATGAGCACCATACCTTTTTTCAAACTAGATACCTACCCCGCAAAGTGTGTGCATAACATTTGTACATGATCAACCCTTGTGCCATGTTCATTGTTCCTGTCTCATTTATTCCCAAAGTACCTCCATGATGTAAAAGTGATAATAATAAGACAAAGAGAGAGAGAGAGAGAGAGAGAGAGAGTATGTGGACATCTAGTGAAAAGTAGTGCAACTCAATGTCCTTAATGCATAATAAACAATTGGGATGTTCACTTTTCACGGGAGACCCCAATAATCAGGGCGGACCCTTGTACAGGGGGAGTGACACATATAACTTTTTGTTTTTCGGTAATATTAATTAAAATATTTTAATTTTATTTTTTAAAATAAAATATAATTAAAATATTAAATTATAAACCTGAATTTTAAAATAAAATATTATTTGCGAAAATTTGACAAAATTTATTAAAATACCCCTTTTGTGACTACATTGTGAATTGAAAATAATATACAGAACTTCTAAGGGTAAAATCTCCATGT
>JABCMJ010060334.1:0-15968 GCA_014822125.1 Arbutus unedo
ACGAGTCAACCGTAATCCTCAGGATCCCCTTTCTTGAAAGAACTTGGCTTTGCGCGCCTAGAGAACTTTGGCAGGAGAGTTCGCCTCCTGCGTAACTTAACTCTGAACACTTTGTCGCATCTCTTTGATACGAATGCATTAACGATCATAGCGATCTCATCCTGGTATTCTCAGGAAAAAGAGGGAACAGGAGAATGTTAATATTAGTTCTAGGGTAAAAAGAGAATGAAATTGGATGAAAAGCAGGTATCTTGATATTGAGTGGATGCGGTGTCTATTTTGTTATCTTGTGTATGTTTCATTGTCCTTGTAGGTACAAATATCTGTTGTTTTTATGTGGTAGCATGTATGTGTGTGTGAATATGTACATATCTACAAGTGTGCATTTGTGTAGTTATACATGTAGGTTAAAACTAAACACAGTAGTTCTCAGGAAGAAACGGAAAGACATGAATGGAAATGCGTATATATGATATTTGATATAGTTCGTCTTAATTTCGTGGTTATGTGTGTGTGCTTGTTTTGTTGTGAACCTACGTATATGGATATCCTTTTGTTTGTGTGGTAGGCAGCTTGCTTTTTATGACTAAATTGAAAAAAGTTGTGGAACTTTTTATCTATGCAGAGGCTTTGCAATTGGTACTGTCAGAGTGTAAACCAAAGGCTAAGATTGTTGATATCTGTGAAAAGGGCGATGCCTTTATCCGAGAGTAAGTTTGGCCTTTATATTAACATCTGTAGGCAGTTCATATCTTATGATTTTGGCTTCTTCTGACACCAATTGTTGCAAATTTGGGTAAAATGCAGACAGTCTGGCAATATGTATAAAAACGTCAAGAAGAAGATTGAAAGAGGTGTTGCATTCCCCACATGTATTTCTGTAAACAACATTGTTTGCCATTTCTCTCCACTTGCCAGTGATGAGACGGTGTTGCAAGAAGGTGATATGTTGAAGATGTAAGTTTGCTTGAAGTATCATATATCTGTATACTGTGAGTGGAGAGATGGTTCTACTGTGAGCAGATAGTGATGTACTTCCGTTTGGATGCAGTGATATGGGGTGTCACATAGATGGTTTCATTGCTGTTGTTGCTCATACACATGTCCTTCAGCAAGGACCAGTGACTGGTAGGCAAGCTGATGTTATTGCTGCGGCAAATACTGCTGCTGAGGTTGCATTGAGGCTTGTCAGGCCGGGAAGAAAGGTGAATATGTGCAAGGCTAGGAATTTTATGTTGCTTTATCGTGATATGCCCTTGTTTGATTTGATTACTGTTCAATGATTTAGTGGCATTCAATATTTTGATCACATACAAGGATTATTCTGCTGAAGCATTGGCGGAATGCAAATAATCCATTATAGTTTCAGAAATTGCTTTATTTGGCATTTTTGACAATTACCAAGTAAGATATCATGGGTAATGGTTTGTAATACACACTTATAAGTGATAAATGACCGTTCATTGATGTTGTTGCTGTTATCCCCAGGAGTATTTTGCGAGGCGTCACATTGACAACATATACTTTTGTTGGCTTATGTTGTTTTTGTGTCTCCCTTGTTGGGGAAGATTTACATCTACGACTGATCTTTGCATAAAACTTTGGCTGTAGCTAGATTAATGGGGTACCAAGAACTTATACTAATCTCATGGCAGTTGGAACCATTGTCCCTCTGAATATTTTGCAAGGCATCACATCGACAACATTCTGTTGTCTTCTGTTGGTTTTGTCTCTCGTCGTGGAAGATTTTTATGGCCACACTATGAATTTGGTCTTTGGTTGTGTTTTCCCTTATATTTGTATTAGTAGACTATGAGCATGTTGGATGCTTAATTTGGATATTTAACATTTAAGTGTGTCTGTGTGTGTTTGTGTGTGTCATATTAAGCTCTTGGAAGTTCCTTCAGCTTCCCCTAAATGATGAATATTGTGAATAAGCTATGGATTACCATCCATATGAAGCTATTGTCATAGTTACTCTGATAGGGGGAAAACAATGCATGAATGTATTGAAATTATGTAATGTATATGGAGTGTGGGCAGTGCCTTAACCATAAAACAGCAAATGCAATTTGCATGGAGGGCAACTTTGCTGAGGTGATCAAACACTTGTTGATTTCCTCTTTTTCCCTGTTGCCTATATTGTACTCGGCCATACTTGGGATGCTTTGGGTTGATGCTGTTCTTTAATGCTGATACCTACATTCCCACATGAGCCGATGCCTTTTTAACAAGCGAAAGAAAACTTTGTAGGGTTTTAATCATAAAACAGCACATGTAATTTATATGTAAGGCAACTTTGCCGAGGTGATCAAAAACTTGTTGGTTTCCTCTTTTTCCCTGTTGCCTATATTGTACTTGGCCATACATGGGATGCTTTGGGTTGTCACCGTTCTTTAATGCTGATAACCTACATTCCCACATGGGCCGATACCTTTCTAATAATCGAAAGAAAACTTTGTAGGGTTTTAATCACAAAACGGAACATGCAATTTGCATGGAAGGCAACTTTGCCGAGGTGATCAGTCACTTGTTGATTTCCTCTTTTTCCCTGTTGCCTATATTGTACTTGGCCATACTTGGGATGCTGTGGGTTGATGTTGTTCTTTAATGCCGATACCAACTTTCCCACATGAGCCTATATCTTTTTAATAAGCGAAAGAAAAACTTTGTAGAGTGGTGCAAACTTTGTCCTACCCACTAAAGTGGGTACAGAGATTGCTTTCCTTTCTTGATCAGATATATGTAATTAGCAGTTGTCGCAGTCAATGCATTTTTTCCTTTTCTTAGTACCTTTCATGTCGAAGATGACATTTCCTAATTTCTGAAATGATGCTGTTGCTCTTTTATGTTGGAAATCTAGTTATACAGCCATCAGTGAGGCCATTATGATGTCACCATGGCTATGGAAGGACATTCCAAATGAGACTTCTGTCCTCCTAGTGCCTCTATATGATGAATACTTCTCAGAAGCTATGGAAGGACATTCCAAATGAGACTTCTGTCCTCCTAGTGCCTCTATATGATGAATACTTCTCAGAAGCTATGGAAGGACATTCCAAATGAGGCTTTTGTCATAGTTACTCTGATAAGGCACTAATTTCGTCTTTGGATGGTACCTGAGTAGCCTCTAAATAAAGCCACTGGAATTGAAGATACTACATGGAACATTATTCTTACATAGTTAGGGGCCTCATTTCTTTTATGAATTCAATCAACTGGAATACAAGCTTGTGGTTTTTTAGGCCTTCTATCGGTGCCTGTTTTTATTGTTGTGGATGTTAATTTAGTCTATTGGTGGAACTTTTACATATTCTTTAAGTCAGTCACTGAATATCTTTGTTTATTGCACACAGAATAAAGATGTAACAGAAGCAATTCAGAAGGTTGCTGCTGCCTATGACTGCAAAATTGTTGAAGGTGTCCTTAGTCACCAGTTAAAACAGTTTGTGATTGACGGAAACAAGGTTGTGCTGAGTATCTCGAATCCCGAGACAAGAGTTGATGATGCAGAGTTTGAGGAGAATGAAGTTTATGCAATTGACATAGTCACAAGCACAGGTGAAGGCAAGGTAATTAATATGCTTTTGCTACAACATGATCGGTCTTTTCTCCTCTCCTTTTGCTCCTTATCGTTTGGTTTCAAATCTGCAGCCCAAGCTATTAGATGAGAAACAGACAACTATATACAAAAGAGCTGTTGACAAGAACTATCACCTAAAGATAAAAGCATCTAGGTTCATATTCAGTGAGATAAGCCAGAAATTTCCCATCATGCCATTTTCAGCAAGGTTGGTTTTGTGTTAACGTGTTTCCTTCCAAGATAAATATCTCGCCATCAAGTCCTATGTCCTTGACTGTGTTTGGAAAATGGATAAATGACAGGGCTTTGGAAGAGAAACGTGCTCGGTTGGGATTGTTAGAATGCGTCAATCATGACTTGTTGCAACCCTATCCCGTTCTTCATGAGAAGCCTGGTAAGAAATTTCTGTCCTGGTCAAACAGTGCAACTGAACTTCTTCTACGTGCATCTACTATTTCAGTTGGATTATCTATTTTGAAAACAAAAATTGTGTTTAATAGTGTTATTAAAACGGAATTTTGTTGCGCAGGTGATTATGTTGCCCATATCAAGTTCACAGTCTTGCTAATGCCAAATGGGTCGGATCGCATTACGTCACATCCTCTGCAGGATCTCCAACCAAGTAAAACAATTGATGACCCAGAAATCAAAGCTTGGTTAGCTTTGGGAACAAAAACAAAGAAAAAGGGTGGAGGGAAGAAGAAGAAAGGTATATGGCGATACTTATCTTTTTTTTATATACAAAAATATTATTATTAATTACTAAAATATCATTATTAATTATAAAAATATTATCTACTTATTCATATCTGTGTCATCATCTTCTTTAAAAATAGACTCGGCGAACTTTTTATAAATATTCATGGCTTTATAATAATTTCTTACTCTGCTATATTTTTCTTCTTACTATATTTATCATATTTTTTTTAAAATTTTGGCCACAAACGTTTTGTGTTGCAGGTAAGAAGGGTGACAAAGCTGAGGAGTCAACAGAAGCTGAACCTATGGATGAATCTCAAGAATGAGAATTTAAGTTTTTCCATTTTTAGTTCCTTTTTTTTTATTAATCAATTTTGATGACTTCTTTGTAATCTGTTTGCTTATGAGTTGGCTCCAGTGGTCGTTAGATGTTGATCGTCCTAACTGGTGTTTCCCCCCCCAATTTGTCAGTTGCTTGTACACAAGGTTAAAGCCCCTTTTTGTATCTTAATTTGCTTTCTGAATAGACAATATTGTTTTCAAAGGCAATCTAAATCTACAAGAAAGCATACTGGTTTCCATCTCATTGAGATGTGGCATTAATTTGAGTTTCATATGAACGCAACTTGTACCATGTTGTGTGAGCTAGGCTACAACTGGATTGAGCTGTTTGCAATGCGAGCCTAGGCTTCAACTGGTAAAGGTTTGACTCAGTTCTGTATGAGCTATAACTTGATAATGGTTTGACTCAGTTCTGTTCAATAATTCAGTGAAAGAGCCCGAGTCAAGTACCATGTTGTTTGAGCTCGGCTGCAACTGATTTGAGTTGTTTGCAAGCTCGGATAGCCTTGGCTTATTAAAGATAATTCAATGAAGGAGCTCGAGTCTAAGATTTAAACTCAAATGAGTTGAATCCCTTCTCAGCTAGTCTCAACTCGGATTTGACAAGTCATCTGAAGTTGGTTTTTATTGGGCAAGTCTTCGTATCTTATTTCTCATTGTGTTTGTTCTGTGTCATTTTTCCCACAGGGATTCAAGAATTTTTCTCATGGAGATTTATTGGAACAAATTCAAACTCTGCTTAAATTTGATTATGTTAATACTTTTCAACCCAGCTTGATTCGTCTCGTTTGTAGTCTTAATATGAGGTCAATTAATCTTCCCCTAAAATTTAGGAAATGCTAATTGGCTTGAGCTTTACATAACTTCAGCTTTACATCATCTCATAATTTTAGTTCATTATGAAGAATCGTGCTTTTTTGTAGATTAAAAAATAAACTACGCTTCAATTTTTTTAATATTATGCACATAATTGCTCTATTTTTTTTATTCTTAAAGTGATAATTTGTGTATAAAGAACTTAAATTATGAGAGAATACTACTTTACCAGACGAGGGGGCATGAAATAGGAGAAGAATGCTATTTTGCTCTTGGTACATTAAGTTACCAAACCGTAATATAATATTTGTGTCAAACCATGACATGAACGAATGACATGGGGCTCGAAAATACTGTAATACAACAAAACAACTTAATTTTATTTATATTTAAAGTTGTTTAAAACTTAATAAGTTTACATTAGTTTAAAAAGTTCCTCAATAGCTTTAAATATGAGCAAAATTATATTAAGTTATCGCATTTCAATAGGAGCATTATAGCATCCCCATCCCCATCCGTGACACTGACTTCAAACCATGTTTGCAAATGCAAGCCGTATGCATTTTTCCATCGTTGACACAATGACAACAACACGGAAAGTTTTAAAGGTGGTAACAATTGCCATTTACATGCGAAAATCCATGCACAACCAAAATCTTTTTCATTTGAGAAGAGTCCAGCTCTCCATGTAAATTCTTTTCTCTTCAAATGCAAAATAATTCATCTTAGAAGATATCAAACCTGTGAACGCAGCGTTCTGACCCTTGTGCTTTATGTACCGCAGCAAGACGGATCACGATATCTATGGTCTGGTGGTGCCGAGGAAGCATTTACAACAGCCAACAATAGGTGGAATGCAGAAAAAATAAAACAAAAAAGGCAGCCAACAAAATCAGGCCCAATATGTGAAGAAAATGAAAAAAATCAGGTACCACCCAAAGACGGCCAAAAAGAATCTCCACATCACCTGAAAAAACAAGTGTTTCAGGTTAGATGTACCGAGCACGTACAGGCAGAATTGCATGAGAGAGAGAGAGAGGCTGCTAATGACGACTATATGCAAAAGAGACAATGTTAATTCGAAAAAAGGGGCAAAAAACAATCAGCTATAGCTGGATTTATTACCCCCAATCTGATTAGTGCATAGTGATCAACTAACTCGTCTCCAAAGAGGGAAAAAAATGCAAAAGCAAGGTAGTGTTTGGATCTTGAATTACTAGAGGACAAAATGAAGGGAAAGGAAAAGTTAAGGGAAAGATATAAATAAATAAATAATATCATTTCTTCTCTTTTTCCCTCTGCTTATCCATCCACAACTACAAAATCCAAGGTCCAAACACAACCTAAGTGTATCTTTTCAGGCAGAGACAGGGCACAAGAGCCAGACCGCAACCAACCTAATATGTAGCTACATGCATCATCTAGTCTAAAACTTCAAAATAAAGGTTAAAAGCGAAAGTAGTCATCAAGGAATTGACGACTTACCCTATGTCTTCTCTTTCTACCAAAATAATGGAAAAAATGGAGTAGGAAGGGGCTGACAACACCATAACCACGAGATTCATATACCCATCCAGCCTATGGCATTTTCAATGCCTGCTTTAATTGTGCAAATGCTGCCGGATGCATTCTGCCAATTGCCGAATTAAAAGATTCCCCATGAAGAGCAGCACAAGTTTGAAGATTGTCTCTCACTGAGTTCTCCAAAGACACCTGGTTTATAGGGTCCGAGAACTTGATCTAAAGAGAAGAGGAAGAAATCCATCAGATTACATTCAACATATCAATCAGAACATATTCCAGGGCCATCTCCAATGGTGTTGCTAAATCTATGCGGTGGAGTGTATCATATGAAAAGAAATGCTAAAGTGAGAATCAATTTTGTTTGTTGCGTGTTGTGTGTTGATTTAGGGAGTGCATGCTAGAGTTGAGCTATTGAGGAACATGCGAGGAAGATAACTGTAGCTGACACGAAAATATTGAGATGGATTTGTGGTGAAATTTTGTGGGATATTATAAAAAACAAAAACCCCGGTGGAATGATAGGATTAGCACTTATAGAAGACAATATAGAGAAAAAGGATTAAGGTAGATTGGACATGTCTATCATAGATCAGTCGCTGAGGTAGTGTTAGAAAGAGTGATATGGTTACTGGATGGTAGCACAGAGCGGAGTAGAGCAAAATTGACTTTAGAGGAGGTATCTCAAAAGGGTATATTTTTTGGACATCACATAACATGATATCCTAAACAGAGCTCAATGGAGAAGAAAGATTCAAATAGCCAACTCCAATTGATTGGGACTCAAGGGTCAGTTTTGTTTGATTTGTTATGCTTCTCCAATGATGTTGTGTAGAGTGTTTTAGGTTTATGATAGAATACCTACAAATACTTTTCTACACATGGCCGAACTCCCTTCTGTCTATTCTTCTCCTCTCTCTCCTTTCCCCAATCCTCTCTATGACATACAAAACACCCTCCGCCTTTTTCTCTCTTTCCTCTTCCCTCTCCATTATTGCTGCTGTCCTCCCAGCTCTTTGCAGCAACACCATTGGAGACCACAATTGAGAGTTACGTATGTTAGCCTCCTTACATCAGTCAACTATTACACTAAAAAGGATTTAACCGCACCATTGGAGAGTGAGTAGCCTAATAGCATCAATTCTTGAATTCAGAACATTCTAATGGTGTTTACCTGTCTTTTCCTGAACTCTTTACTTGGAACATGAGGCCTGCTGGGACTTGTACTAATGCTACTGTTATTCCATGAAAGGAAGATGAACAATATCAGTTCCACTGTAACACGTAATTAGAGAAGGCATACAAAATATTGAATCATGATTTTATGACATTGGCCTAACCTGGACTCTTCCTCAGCAAAGTCTTCACTTCCGCCTATAATTACACTAGTACATACACTATGACAAATCCAAATCTGTCAGCTATAGAAATCACCTGACAATATAATATGACTTGTGTATCAAACTAAAGTTGAAGGTGTATATACCTTAGGATCTGATCAAGTTTATCAAGGACTTGAGGCAATCTTAATGTCAAAATTACAGAAAGGGCTAAACCAAATGCCTTTCTTTGAAGAGAAGTTACGTTATCAACCTGTGACGAAGCCGGAAAGGAGATTTTAATACCAAGAAAAAATGAAGATTAAAGGGGAAAATGCAACTAGAAATAGAAGTCAAATTCGGTTCGCATTCAACATTTTCAATACTTCCATTATTTATAATTCGTGTCACTATGACAGTACATGAAAACTACTAGGCCTGAAAACAGAATAATACTGCATTTTGGCTTCCTGAAGAATAATATGACCATTTGTTTCTAACTATAGATCACAGAAGTGCATCAGGATTACAAAGCCGTGGTAGTATAGCGTGGATAAACCAGGTCCCTTCAGAACTAAGACCCTTAAGAAGACAAACATCCTCTATATCTATACATGTTGGAACTTTATAATCAGCGGCATTTAAACGGACATCACATGTGTATGTCTTAAATATCATCACGTGTAACATAGGCATGCACTTTCAAATAGGAAACTAAAGCAAACAGGGAACACAAAGAACTTGAGCATAAAATGTATTCTTGTCACCAGATGCATGTTCCTATGATAAAAAAAAAAAAAAACAGAAAGATTTTCCAATGACCTTATCGAGCCATGCATCAACGAGACAAAGAAGTATGTTCTCATCATTTGGGAATCCCGCCTTCTGGAGAAGTAACAAAAGTGATTGTTCTGATGTTATTTGGGCCAGGTAATTGGTATTCATGACCAAAATCCTTGCCAGGATGGCTGCCGTTGATGCTTTCACAGCCGTCTTCGATGGGTCATGGTCATCTCCTCCAGTCAAGCATATAACAATCAATTTCTAGCAATATCAAGCAAATAAACAAATTAAATTGCCTCTGATATGCTAAACAATGAGCACTAATAATGATTACTTGTATACCAAACCATCAAAATAAAACAAGCAAAGAAGCCCAGTCACCTGAAGAGTGCTGCTAATCAACTGGGGAACCTCCACAGGAAAACACTGTAAATGGTGGATGCAAATAGATATTAGGTCCCTTTAGACAAAGGCCCACTGCTACAACATCCATTCTTCTAATCACAAAAATTAAATTAGAGTGCATTTGAATATTTAATTGCAACATTTGCTTCAGAATGAAGAAAGAAGTGCAATGATACTTTATTCAGTTTTGTTACAGCACTAAGCAGTTCCACAGGATGTTCAAATGTGCCAACGTGCAATTTCAAAGTTATAATTGCAAATACAAAGACAATTACCTGAATTAGGATTTCAATAACTGGAAGAATTGAAAGCAACCCTCTATCATTTACATTTCCAACCACCAGATCAAGAAGTTTAGCAACACTAGAAGCATGCAAACTGAGAAAATCCGATCCACCCAAAATAACATAGCCATCGGTGATTTTTGCTGCAACCTGTACTTCAAATTGAGTACAATGCAGGTAAGGTGAAATGCAACAACCAGAAAGTGTAACCAAGTAAGATAATCTCACAGACCTTCAAGTGATCAAAACTTCTTTCCAGGATTTCCAGAAGACAAGGAAAAAAACCTAATAGTTGCGGCGCCATTGAGGGGGCATGAGAAAGTGTGGCTTCCCATAACTGCATAAATAGGTCACTATCATTAGCATCGAAAACCTACAAGTATGATAGAGACATTCCGTAATATTTAAGGGGAAAAAACAAACCAGAGAGAAGGATATCGAAAAGATTGAACTACTGACCAACATACTGTCTTCCAGGAGTTCATCTGGGCTATTCACATCAAGCCCACTTCGTAAAATGGGCAGTAGCATGTTGTAACAAACAGGAGACTGATAACCAAGTGCAATCACGAAGTTCTTTAGTGCAGCTAGTAGCTGAATCTGCAGAAGGCTTTCTCCGGAGGACTCCTCCCAGGCCTTGGACAAAAGTTTAATTTTATTGAGTGCAAAGCAAGACCGAATGGTAAAACAATCAGTCATTATAATATCCAAACTATATCTGATGTGTCCCACCTGATGAAAAAGGTTCTACTGGAATGAGGTGAATACATCCCCATATAGACCCAGTTACAGCATTCAACACCTCCGCTAAGTAAGTAGCAATGCCAAGTTGACTCTCTTGAAACTGAAATTCCAGAATTTTTATTTTCAAATCATTCTCCTAAATGAAAACTACGTTCTTTATCATCCTTGTTTTGCCAAAGAACATGGTGTGTTTATGACTAGTCCGCGTAACTTGTTTCATTCTATATTGTCATCTACCCAGGACCTGTTATGCCTGATTTTACGGTTTTTAACCAGCACAGTTCTTGCTAATGAAGAACTTCAAGGAAAGTATAGAGATAGCGAGCTGAAGTAACAAAGTATGGGGCCCAGCTCCCACTCATTTGCAAACTTAGTGGGACCTTTTCATTGATTGCACAATGAAATTTGTAAATCAAATCTTTGTTGAAGGTAGAGAATCTCACTTGAAACACATTTTAAAGTTTGCCACCACCATCACCTCTACCATAAAAAAAAGTAAATATATAAATGATAAATCATGTTACATATAGTAGTTTTTGGTGCAACATTATACACTTCTGCCTTAAAACGAATAAAATGGTTATCTAGAGGTTTTCTTATTCATTAACCGTCGGTCATTACTTCCTAATCGTTCTCAAAATACTAATATTCCCAGAACATCTCCTTCATCAGTTAACAAGCAAGGGTAAAAAGCCTCGTACTGTACTGTTTTTGGCAACCAAAACTTACTTTGTCCAGGCTTGGGACTCATCGTGTAAAACCGGCACAAGTCCATGGGAGAAGACATGGGCTTAATCCAAACCCATTATCATATATTCTATTATAAGACCCATCCAATAAACTGATCCTTTAGCACTACAATTGTTTAGCCCTAAATAACAATTTAGTTCTCATCAAGATGCGCAAACCCATACAGGAATATCAAACAATACCTTCTGAAAAAATTGCACCAACTTGCTTGCGTATGGAATGATTTCACCACCATGAGTTAGAAGAACAGAAATTGAATTTAAAACTTGAACCTGTAAGTAAAGTGATAGTAGTGATTCATCAAACTTCTCAATAATAAGATGCATTTGGATATCTGTCCAACATGTAGGCACAATACTCAAAGAACTATATAGTCTATACTTGGCACTTGTTGGGATTCACCGGCATTAAGCCATCATTGTTCAGTAACTGACATCACGATTTTCATCTCAGCAATTAAAAGTGCAAGGTTAGAAAAAAAGACAAATGTCATCCTTCACATACCAAAATTCTTCTATTTTTAACCATCTAGAGTTTTCTTTCAAAACAAATCATGTCAATTTTTTCCTTCAAATAATCTGATCTTTGCATAACCGAAAGACAAATCATAACATCTCTTCAGTATCTCATTTACAGTTTTGCCTTGGAATAACATAGAGATGCCTTGAAAACTTGCAATGTTACAGAAAAGATTTCTTAGGGAGAAATACTTGAGAAACATCACCAAATCCACCACAAAAACATTCTCCAAGTACCAGATAGGAGATATCTCCCTGCTTTTTCCAATCGATACAGGAAGAACCATTTGTCACAGCACTGAGCACAGAATCTGAAAATCTTACAGGCAGATGCTAAAACAACATGCCAGCTGAAATGATATTTGCAATAGGCCTGACAACCTTTCCACCAAGTTACCAAGAACACAAAAAATATCTACAACAGGGTTATTAAGAACACAGCATAGTAATCACGTTGCAGAAGGAAGAGATAATACTAACACATACTACAGTTTATTTAGTAACTAATAAACTGGAAGGAGTAATATCAGCAATAACCAACCTTTGAGTCAAACTCCTGGACTTCCTCCACTAACTTGAAACATAAATCCCAGCATATCGGAAGAATATCAGAAAAATCTTTCTCTGAGAAGTTCGCATCTTCAACAAGAAAGCACAAAGACCGAGAAGCTGCCAGCTGCAACAGCGGCGACGAAATTCAAGTGATGAACACGATTAATCCAAGGGAAATTTACATCAAAAGTTTTCTGCAAAGTGCAAAGCAGGAATCATAACCCATAAAATGACTGTACCCTGACGCACAGGTCCGGGTCCTGAAGTAGTTTGATCAAGGCACAGTATACCGATCTTCTGGTGTCTTCTTTAATCTGCAAAGAAGTGTTCATAAAACAAATGAAATAAAGCATGTGCTTTGTAGAAAGTAAAACATGTGGGTTAAAACTGTCACATTTGATATGGAAATGAGGATCAAAATCATAACACTGAATACAAAATAGCACAAAACTTGGCCAACTATTTCGCGAGCTTCCACCCCCATCCATTGCAGACATGATTTGGGACAATTGGTTCATTAAACAACTTTTTAACACATGCAGTCCAACCCTTATAAAAGCAGATAAAGACCAAGAGGAAGCCAAGTTAACTTCGTCAAAAGCAACGGACCGAGTTAGCAGCAGCTAAGCGACGAAGAGCCGATATACTAATACCCAAATCTATCATTTGTCAGCTGTATGAGATAACCTTTTCTCATTTTAAAAGAGGTTGTTACGGCTAAAAAGAAATTCATGGATTTCACAGCTATATGAAATGAACTTTCTCACTTCGCATCTCCGTCGTATGAAAGGAAATCCACAGATTTTGTCATCTATATGCGCATGCAAAATGTACTTTAGATCGCAGGCTTATGAAGGCAAATTGATGTTTAATGAAAAATCCATTCGCACCTTAGAGCTCTCCTCTATCCTAAATTTTTTGTCGACAATCATTGCGAGCCATGCAAGGTTCACAGCAGCCTCCCCGTTGTCGTCAAGGACTCAAGGGAGGTTTCCACCGCCATCGCAACTTAGCCTTCAACAGAGGCAACTTCATTGCCGCTGCTGTCGTCCTCGCCGTCGGCCACTTGCTCTTCAGGAGTTTGAGGATGTGCCGGTCATTTACTATCCTTGTGCCAGTGCTTTAAATTTCACAAAGTTATAATCATAATTAAATTGACTTTGCTCTGGATCATCTCGACGCCTCTTCTTTGTTTTATGTTGTTAGCCATAATCTCTTTTTCTTTGTGGTTGATGGTAGAATCTAAGGATCCCATCTTCCCTCATATATGCAAAACTTTCTGTGATGGGTCATCTATATGTGTACTTACATGTAAAAACATATATGCATGAACACTCACATATCTGTAATTTGTATATTGAAATAGTGATTTGCTTTGTATCCCCAATATAGCGTCGTGGAGTGTTCTCATTATCATTTCAAGTTCCATAAGCCCTGAAAAGATCTTTTACCTATTTTGGCGATCTTTTACTTACAATTTACATAGACTAATCTCAATGTTAAAATACAATGCAAAAGGTGTTCGAGCGATGCAACTTATATGTTTGAACAATAAAATTCATCCGTTATCTAGTCAAACAGTAAAAACTTATCTATTCAAATAATGAAGGTGACATGTTCGAACAGTGAGCTTAATTTATTTGAACAGCAAAACATATCTATTATAGAGCATCAACCTTATTTTCAAGATGCATGACTGTTGGTTTCTTTTGCATTTTTCTACACAATCACCCTTCAATATTGGTGACATTTTGCTTTTGTTTTTTTTTTTTTTGGGGGGAGGGAGGGGCGTTTTAATCTGAACACTCCATCCCTCTCATTTCAATGTGTGGGTTACATCAATTTTTTTAGGCTTTTCATCCTAGGTAACTCCATTGCCCTGATTTCAAAAATTATAGGTGACGGTTTAATTCTGGGAATTGTTATAACTAAACTCAGCATCATCCTCAATTCCAACATGGTTACCCGTTCCTTCTTTTGGGAGTTTTCAAACTTTATAGAGAATGACCATTACTTCCAAGATCGTGACAGTCTATGTTTCCCATGTTTCTATACCATCACCCTTACATCCAATGGGGGCGACATCGTTCTTTCTTAGGCTTCCCATCATTTCGGGAGGCTCTTTAATTTTGATTGACCGTTCCTTCTTTTGGGAGCTTTACAAATTTGTACAACATCACACTTATTTAAATTTAACAGATAATTATTTAGCAAACTTTCGAAGTTTTCACTCCATCACATTTATTTCAATGGCCACCTTTGGTTGTTTACTTTTCTACATCATCACCCTTATTTTCAATGTGTGTGATATGTTGTTTGTATCGAGATTTGTTTATCATAAAACCCTCGTTTCCATTATGGGCAACAGTTCAATTTTTGGCATAATCCTCAATACCAACATGAATGACCCCTTCTTTTGGTAGTTTCCAACTACATATGGCATGTCCAGTTTATTTTTTCCACTTAATAATTATCACGTTTCCAACTTGAGATCATCAAACAAAATTGCAAGTGAAAAATACTGACGTGCAAAGTCTTACTAAAATATGCACAGTACAAACAGAACCTAAATAGTACGCGAGATTACTAGCATGAAACTCAACCAACAATTACAGAATCACAATGTACGTACCTCAGAAACCCATTGTCCAAGAATAAGTGCAACTTTCCTATGGATGATGCGCATATTTGGGTGATCGTTCGTGAGTTCTACAGATAATGCACCATTGAACCTACAAGATAGTTTCTGGGGAATAAGTCATCAACAGATCATTTATGGTTACCAAGAGAAAGCAAACTGATAACAAAAGGGGAGATTCAGTTGAGCATCCTTAAGAAATTGTAACGTTATCACTCCCAAACCCTGAGACGCGGACCACCACTACAAATTCGTCATTTTCATCCATAAATAATATCATTGGTGTTTCGTGCAAAGTCATGAACAGCATGCAAAGGTAGGATCAAGTCGCCCAAGTCGCCCAAGTCACCCAAAGCAAGCACAAAAATATGTAGCCCCACCTAAACCCAATCTGGTCTGCTTTTGGAATACTGTCCCAAACTCTATATGCACAAGGTCTATATATTGAACCAGATTACTAAATTTGCTTCCGCTAGAAAGGTACCCCAAGATCAAGGATTCAGTGCACCCAAAGCTGAGCTTATTCAAAAGGGACTAGAATGGTTTCCAGTCCTTAATTGGTTAATAAGGAAAGATAAACAGAAGTTCAAGTAATTAAAGAGGGACAGTGGTGAGGAATTCTTGAACCTTATCTTATAGGGAGCTGACAACAATGGATGCCAACAAATGGAACAAAGCCAACTCAGGCAAAGCCTAGTAGATAGAGTTAAGGCTCAAATATACATACAAACCATAGAAGAAAAGTAATATCTCTTGTTTCAGGTTGTATGAGAAATGTGGAAACTAAATGCAACACAAAAATTCAAAGAAAAATAACAGCTACAAGTTTCTGCAGTAAGCCATTTTAAATACCATAAATCAACATCTAATTGCAGAAGAGTGATGAAAGACAAACCAAATGCATAAATACTAAGAATAAAAAAGAACAAACCATTCTTTGAAGCTCAGATAATTTGACAGCTCGTAATAAACATATGCAGCAGCACCATAAGCAGCATCCTTGAGAAGTAATCC
>JABCMJ010060392.1:0-15939 GCA_014822125.1 Arbutus unedo
AAGATGTTCAGCAGCTATAATACAGAAGGTTTACCATCTCATTCACTGCTACTAACAGGTCCTTCCGAGCGTTGGCAAATCTCTTTAATTGGCCTCCAATCATATGAAATAACAAGGCATCAAGGGTCAGTGAAAGTGACATGCCCGGCCTCTGTACTTTAACAGCTACTAGCTCTCCAGAATGCAGGTGAGCTGCAAAACTTGAAGCAAAAAAGAAAACATTTAGCTCAAATGTACATCACATCTATAAATGCCTCGTTCATTCGTCAATCATAGGCATCTATTATATGTATCCAAATAAAGGAGCAGAAAAGATAACAAAACCAGAACAAAATAGGAGATCTGCCATCCGCCGGGAAAAAAAATTCTAACCTTTATACACCTGTCCTAAGGATGCCGCAGCAATTGGCTCTGGGCTGATGTCTGCAAATAATTTTGTAACAGGAACACCCAATTGGGATTCAATAGATTTAATGGCAACACGAGTTGGAAATGGGGGTATTTGATCCTGGCACAGACAATGTGTACAATGACAAAAGAAATGGCACCAGAATAAGTACCAATTGATGGCAACTGTCAAACTACTAAACATGAGGAAAGCTAGTATACCTGCAGCTTGGCTAGTTCTTGACAATACACAGTAGGCAATATATCTGGTCTTGTACTGAGAGCTTGTCCAAGCTGTAAATCAACGTTAGATTACAGAAATTCTTCCCAATGCAACTTAAAGAGTAAACTAGCAATTTAATTTTTGCACAACTAATCAGTTTGTTAACCATTTCATCGATCACCTAGAATTTCTATCATAGTAGAAGACCAATTTTGCAAAGCAACATGAGTTCTAGATCTAGAAGTTCGTAACCCTGGCAGGGAAATCCACGCAAGATTTACCGAGACTATAAGAAACACTTGTAATCAAACCTCAAAGAACAAACGCCAGCTGATAATTTCACTTAGAAGCCTACCATTACACCATTATCAAACCTCCAAAGACTAATCTTCTTTTTTTTATCATTTCATATGTATAACATACAATTTCTATCACAGTGAAGACCAATTTTGCAAGGCAAAACAAGTTCTAGATCTAGAATTTGGTAACCCTGGTAGAGTCCTCCAAGCAAGATTCATCGAGACTATAAGGCAACACTCGTTAACAAACCTCCAGGAACAAGCATACGCCATTATCGTTTTCCAAAAATATATATGCTGTGAGGGAGTAAAATTCACTCTGCTGCTCTGCATTGAAGAGACATGATTTTAAGACCAATGGGATAAAGGAAGTACAACTATTGCCATTCTCATCCTCTTTCCACAAACAGGATTGATAAATATGAAAAACTGCAGATCATATACATATCATACACTGATATATCAGTGTCGTTATTACCTTCCTTCATTGTCGATTACGACGGGATATTTTATCATGGAAATAAGATGTGCGATAAAACCTAAAGTCCAAGCATAAAAACTTGAATAAACGCAATTCATACAAAGGTAACATGATGCCATGCGTACAACAAACCGGTCAATTATTGTTGACGTAAAAGCTGATTAGCTATTGAGTGCATACGAACTGATTCTGCCTCCCAAGGGGAAGGAAGGCTGATCCCTTTCTTTTAAGGTTACTGAACCAAGATCCAACAACACTTGATGGTGAGGCAATCAAAGCACAACTAACATGCTAGAGACCGAGAATATCAAAAATATCCACAATCTTTCTGTTAAGTTATATATGTGTATAGGACTGTAATTAGATGAAGATTAGGTTTTGTTTCCCTACGTAAATAAAATAATAGATTAGTTAGAGTTATAGTTAGTTATACCTCTTTTATTGTTACTTGTATAAATATTACGCTAGATTAATAGAAAAGTATTCTGGTATATTAAATCTAACATGGTATCAGGGTGGGACAAAAATACCCTAGCCACCACCGCCTAACCCTAAGCCGCTGCCACCCATGTTTGTTGCTGGGGTCGGACAGTGCTACACCCACCATAGCGTTGTCGCTATACCTCTCCCTCTCTCTCTCGGTTTTCCAACAGGTTTTTCAGATCTGTTTGGTTTTCCAAGCTTCCGATCTGTTTGGTTTTCTAAGTTCCGAACTAGATTTGATTCAACCTCCGCGGGTCTTCCGGTTGCCGGCCTAGCCCAGCCTCCACCGCCGCTCAGATTACCTCTCAGATCCGCGTCCGTTGCAGCTCAGATCGCGATCTCCGCCGCTTAAATCACCATCGATCAGTGCTTGCCAAGGCACTGTTGTTCAGTTTTCCGTCACTCAGATCGTCGGCAGCTTCCACCGCCGCATCCGCCACTCAAATTCTCAAATCACCGTCGACCAATGCTCGCCAAGTCACTATTGCTTAGATTGCCGCCACTCAAATTGCTAGCAGCCTCTTCCTATTGCCGGCAACAGCCTCCTTTATCTCCGGGTAGTCTCTCTCTCCTCTGCCACCAGCTACCTATTATTTTCCTTGTTTTTGTTGGGTATCTGCATTGCGGTATAGCTGAGGATCCAAAAATTGTTCCCATGGGTCCGTCCAGTAGTAAAGATGCCTCCAACCACTAGACCGGCTCTTCGACAATGCTCCTTTGGATATTTGTTCTATCAAATTGGACAGTACTAACTATCTGATTCGATCTCGCACTTTCAACTTAGCCATTGAAGCCAGAGACATGTCAGAGGTCATTAAGGGCCTTATTCTCTTACCTGATAGGAATGAGCCTCCCTTAAACGATTCAAATCTCAGCAATCATTAGTTATGACTTGATTATTTACCTCTATGCAAGCTGAAATTTGTCATACCTTTCTACTCCAGGATACACCATATAAAATTTGGACTACTGTGGCCCAACAAACGTACTCGCGACAAGGTAATGATGCACAGTACTTTGAGTTGAGAAATCTCCTCCGTAAGTTGGACCAACACCTTCAACCTGTTCCTATATATTATACAGAGTTGAGTGGATTATGGCCGGAGTTCAATTATTATCAGGGTTTTCAGGTTGTTTGTACTATTGATGCTGCCACTTGATTAAAAAAGTTAGAAAGAGCGCGTGCATGACTTTCTTGTTGGCCTTGATATGGAATATGATCAGATATGCATCCAAGTGTTGAGTCTTGTTCTATTTCCGTCCTTAGGAGAGGCTTACGCCATTGTCCAGCATAAGGAGAGTCAAAGGGGTACTATGGTACACACTCCTCCTTCTAATGATGTTGCCTTGCTTGTCACCCCGTCCCCTGGTGATAAGTCTCAATCTAGTGCTAGCCGCGGGCCTCTTGATCGTAAGTCTCTCAAGTGTGACTATTGCAATAAAACCTGCCACATCCGAGATTTCTGTTGGAAGTTATATGGTCACCCCTCCCATGAGCGAGGGGCGGACGAGATGGTCACGGTCGTGGCTCCGGGCGTTCTCAAACTCAGGCCTATGTTTCGGAGTCGACTACTGCCACCTTGCCTGAATCTGGGTTTAGTACTAGGGCTCAAGTATCTTCGGATCAAATTAGTAATTTTTCTCAGGAGGAAATACAGGCTCCCCAGCGCCTTATAGCTCTGGCCGACTCTCAGCTATCACAAAGAAAGGTTTCGTTCGCTATTCTCACTCCTTATTTTTCTCATCCATTTTTCATATTCCAAATTTTGCTACTAATCTTCTGTCTGTTAGTAGTCTTACTCGTTCTTCAAACTGTTCAGCAGCTTTTTTCCCTACTCATTGTGTTTTTCAAGAACTAAATACGGGAAATATGATTGATAGTGGTAAAGCATATAGTGGCCTATATTTCTTGGACCTTGCACCCCGTCCAGCCCCTTCATCCATGTCATGTAATGTAGCTCTGCAAGCAACTACCAGTTACGCGCTTCCTATGTTACATCAGTGGCACCGTAGATTAGATCATCCCTCTTTTATGCACCTTAGAAAAACTTTTTTCCCATTTACTGCAACATTGTCCTAAGAGTCAGTTTTTTTATGAAGCCTATGACCTTAGAAAACATAAATGCTCTTTTATGCACCTATTAATAAAAAAAAGTGATTCTCCGTTTATGGTTATTCATTTTGATGTTTGGGGTCCTTCACCCGTTCCCTCTCTAAAAGGTTATCAGCGGTTTGTCACTTTTATTGACTATTTTTCTCATGTCACTCAGGTGTATTTACTTAAGTCCAAAGACGAAGTCCTTTCCTGCTTTCAATCCTTTCACACAATGGTCCGCACTCAATTTAATTCAACAATTAAAATTCTCCGTAGTGACAATGGCACTGAATATATTAATAGGAGTTTAAAGGCTTTCTTAGATGCAAATTGTATACTTTTTCAGAACATTTGCATTAACACTCCACAACAAAATGTTGTTGCCAAACGAAAAAATCACCATTTCACTAAGATCGCTCCCTCTCTTTTATTTACTATATAAGTGTTCCGAACTCCTCGGTTGACCCATCTGGTAATGACTCATCTATCATTGAACCTTCTCTTATTCATTCTGATAATTTTCCTATTGCTCTTCGAAAAGGTGTTAGGTCATGCACTCAACATCCCATCTCCCAGTTTGTCTCTTATGATCGTTTATCTCTTTCGTATCATGCTTTTGTTTCGTCTCTGTCTTCTATATCTATTCTATATAATTGGCAGGATGCAATAATGATATCTAAATTGAAAGAAACTATGGTAGAGAAGATGACCGCTTTGAAAAAGAACGACACTTGGAACCTAGTATCACTTCCAGGGGAAAGAAAGAAGTAGTATACAAGTGGATTTTCACGGTTAAACAAAATCCTGATGGTACAGTTGAGAGATACAAGGCGAGGCTTGTTGCTAAAGGTTTTACTCAAACCTATGGTATTGACTACAATGACACGTTTGCTCCAGTAGCGAAAATGAACTCTTTGTGAGCTTTACTCTCTTGTGCTGCAAATTTGAATTGGCCTCTTCATCAGTTTGATGTGAATAATGTATTTTTTCATGGTGAGTTAGAAGAGGAGGTGTATATGGATATACCGCTAGCTTTTCCTACCTCTCAGACAGAGGAAAAGGTGTGCAGATTGAAAAATGCTCTTTATGGGTTAAAACAGTCACCTAGGCTTGGTTTGACAGATTTTCAAAGACGATGTTGTAATTTGGATACAAAGGAAGTCATGCCGATCATACTATGTTCATCAAAGTAAGTGTTGGTAAGGTCGTTGTCCTTATTGTTTATGTTAATAATATAATAATGACCAGCAATGATGTGGATGAGATTCTTAATCTCAAGTGGAGTCTGGCTTAAGAATTCGAAATTAAGGATTTGGGATCACTACGGTAATTTTTGGGAATGGAAGTGGCGAGGTCTGATCAGGGTATTTTTATCTCCCAATGGAAATACATCCTTGATTTATTAAAAGAAAAAGGTATGTTGGGTTGTAGACCTGCAACTTCTCCTACTGAGGCAAACTATCAACTCAGTGGAGACTCAGGGGAATGCACTAATAAGAAGAGATATCGGCGGGCCGACTGATATACTTAGCCCATACTCAACCAGATGTTTCTCATGAAGTGGGCATTGTTAGTCAATTCATACATAATCCTCGTACTTCACATTTGAATGCAATCTATCGTATTTTTGAGGTATCTCAAATCCGCTCCAGGAAAAGAAATTTTGTTTTCTAATTACGGTCACTTACGGTTGGAGGCATTCACTGATGCCGACTAGGCTCGTTCTGTGGACGATAGATGTTCTATTTCTAGCTACTGTAATCTCCTTTGGGGTAATTTAGTTATTTGGCGAAGTAAAAAGTAATCAGTGGTCGCCAGGTCTAGCACAGAAGTTGAGTATAGAGCTATGGCTCATGGAGTTTGTGAGCTCATGCAGCTCCAAACCTTGTTACATGATTTGGGAATATCTGATAATGGTCCGATGAAACTCTACTATGACAACAAAACTCCCATAAACATTGCTCATAATCCTGTTCAACATGACAAAGGAAGCATATTGAGATTGACAAGCACTTTATTATGGAAAAGCTGAGTGAAGAGTTGATATGTATGTTTTTTGTGAGACCTGAAAATTAATGAACCGACATCTTCACGAAAAGACTGGGCAGCAAGAGTTTTCACTCCATTGTGTTAAAGTTGGCCTAATTGATATCTTCGCACCAACTTGAGGGGGGTGTTAAGTTATATCTACATGTAAGACTGTAATTAGATTAGGATTAGGTTTTATTTCCCTATGGAAATAGAATAATAGATTAGTTTCATAGTTAGTTATGTCTCTTTTTTTTTTACTTGTATAAATATAACGCATGATGAATAGAAAAGTATTCTAGTTTATTAAATCTAACACTTTCTTAGGGTTAGAAATTAATATGCATGACGAAGGTACGATGAAGGTTTATATATCCACTAGATAAAAAGATAGGTACAAGTTCAATAAAAGTTTCAACGCTTAGAACTACTCTACCAAATACCCAACTAATGTGCTAAAAAAGAACGTCTTGAGACTTCTAATGGACTCGTCATCTAGAAAAATCTTCTAGTATGATTTATCTAGATAACAAGCATGATACTCTTAGTGTGATTAATCTAGATAACAAGCATGATACTCTTACAAATAGTTTTAGCAACAACAATGCTATAGATATAGGGACCCGTGTCAACTTTTACTTATTAAATTGTTTTATGCTACAATTATGTGTAGTTATTTATACAACAATTTTGTGACCCATGCAACTTTCTTTTGTCTATATACATAAGTCCATTGACTTGAACGGGCCGAGTTTGGTTGCTATAGACAGGACGTGTTAGGATTTACTTGTGTAGTGGTGGTTTTTAGAAGATTTGAGGCTTGATTATTTATTTAATTGTAACTTTAAGGATCCTAGTGTACTGAGTCATGACATGCTAGGATAAGGAGAGATCATTAGGCGCTTGGAGATTGCAAGTGAAATTTTTACACCTGGGGCTTAACAGAAAAGAGAACTCCATTCTCTGCAGCATCTCACATTTCTCTCTCCCCCTAACTCCACAAACTCTTACAAAGAGGCAAAGAGAAAAACTGATCTATAAGAAAAGAACTGCGTTTTGATCCAAAGAAAAGTTTGACATGCACCAATTCGAAATTCCTTGCATTTTGGAGTTTTCCTTCTCTTGAGCTAGGGTTTTCCACTAGTTTCATTAAATGCAAGTTTTGATGCACAGAAATTATATTGTTAGTGTTCAAGCATTTGATCTATGAAAAAATGCTAATTTGTGTTTTATATTATATGTTTAAAATTTTAATTCAATGTTGTATGAGTATTATGCCTAAGAAAATATGTGATTTTAACATGGGGATTATATTTCATTTTGATAACAAATAATATTAGTTTTCTTGCAAGCACTAGCGGTTACCTTGATAAATTCTTGGTGTTTCATGAAGAGCACAGTTTTCCATTGTTGAAATACTTTAAATGCTGATATAATTGGTAAGACGTTAAAGTGTGAGTCAAGAATCATGATACTTAAATTTCCATATATAGTCTTTTTTTACAATTAAGGCAAGGAGTTTTAATTTGATATTAGTTGTTCGGGTTCACCAAGATTGGTTTGGAATGGATAATAGTTATTTGGATTTTGAGTTAGTGAGCCTTATATTGAAGGCCAGCATGGCCAATTTGTGCATGTTGTGTGACCAGGAATATTTGGATAACAAGTTATCCGCCAACGTATATTCCATAAATCTACGCATGATAAGGTGCCCCATTTACCCTTGGGTTAATAAACAATAAATTTGGATGATTTAGGGACTCAAGAAGTCACCAAGGATTGCTGTATTGGTACACAACTTTTGATAAGTGTGAGTATCCGGATGAAGTCCCCCACCAAACACCTTCGGAGGACCTTCCACCCACTAACATAGACATGAAGTCCATAAGACTTGTCTCCAATAAGAAACCAATCTTACAAAACTCCTCCACACTGAAGCTCCAAGAGCTAGCAACTCCATCAACATACATCACCCTTAGGTCAGAAGCTGGCTCAAGACCCAAAGAGACATGTGGTTTGGAAACTAGAGCAAAGGAATTGTCAAGGAGAAATAGCCCCCTCAAGAAAACTCCAACTTGACCGATCCTAGAGAGAGGGACATCACCCAACATCTGACACATCTTCCATCTGACACCTCGAAAACTGTATCACAACTACCTCTCGACGCCTAGGAGTTCGTATCATTCCAACCACCTTCCTATGAAACGAGCCTCCATATATCACCTAAACTATCTGAGTCCCATGATACAAAACCCAATTTCTGACCACAAGACTCAAAGAGAAGCCACGGCAACTTCCATTCTGCTGCTCCAACAAGAAGAAAGGCAACCAGCTAGCTTCCCCCTCCTCCAAGACTCCTATAGAAGGATGAGATAGCATAGCATTAAAGACACGACAAGAATTCCCCACAATGAATACAAGCATTTACTCTCTAATTGACCCATCTCAACTACCATCCCTCTCTCTCTAAGGTCCCTCCGAGCTCTCTCCTCTTCCATGTCCGGCGATCTCAAGTCCATTGTAGTGCCTGTCATAATTCCCAGAAGGCACGCTTTCACTCCTAACATCCACAATAAGTTAGAATCGATGGAGTTGGACTTGGTCCCTCATTTTATGTGCTCTTACTTTTGACTATTTGAATATAAAGATTTGACTCGTGTTACATATTAAGGGCTTGATATATTTTGGCACTCAAGTATGATCATTGTGAATCACAACTAGCAGGATAGTTAGTTATGAATAATAAAAATGGATTTAAATGATGCTACGCCTTTTGCACTTTGTGTCATGTTTACTTGTATCTTACGGTTTCTAGAAGATCATATGTGGGTGGTCTTGCTCACCCCTACCTCACAGGTTCGAAGGGGAATAACAACCTTTGATGAATTTCACAATTGAACTCACTCTTTCGAAGTTGGAGGACATTTTTTTTTTTTGGAATACGACTTGAATGCTACTATTCTTGATTACATATAAATTTTGTACTTAGCCATGTAATGATAATGTTATACCTTATTCTACAAGTGTGAGGTTTTGGTGAATGGAGGCAACGCCTTGTTTTTGATATTTCAAACTTGTATGAATTGACACTATGTTATATTTCCTTCTTGGCTAATTAAATCCTTGGTGGATTTGGAAGTGGATCACTTATGCACACTCTTTTACTTTTGGTTAGAATTGCATGTGTGACATGATGGAAGAAAAGGACTTGTATCATTGTAATTGGTTATATAAGGTTTCAATAACATCTCATGATTTTGGTGAATTCAAAAATGTATTTTGTAATACTGAACTTGGATATTTATGAAAACAGGGTACAGAAGTCAAAAAATTTCTGCATAATAACTCGCTTCGTAAAGTCATCTCTATCATTTCATTTTTCATATGGTCATGAAATTTTTACAGCACCTAGACCTATGTGTCATCTGTTGTTTGATATAAGATAGGCCTCATTTGGACTTAAACTTGTCCGTTTTCCTATGACTAGTCATTTTTGGACCAATTTGTCCATATTTATTTTTTTACAATAAAACAAGAAGCCTTTTCCTAAAGATTTTTCATATAATCAACTTCAAAAATTTGGGGCGTGACAATAGAGCTCTAAGAAAAGGCTCTTACAACAAAGATTGATGTAGCGAGTGGAGTGATGAGAAGGGGGGAAAAAGGTAGCACAAAAGGCCCACAGCCCTAAGACACAAAACCTAAACTCAAGTTCTCATAAATGAACTCTGAATAATACCTCAAAGGAGCTCTTATTTACCCAAAAAAGGAAATTAAACTAGATCTTAGTAAAGAATGGATTTTGTTCACCCTTTTTTAAAGAGGGTAAACATTACCTTGACTCTCATTGGTTGAAATATTCACATCCTTACCGAAAAGTGTATTGCAGAGACAAGCCCTACACCATTTCAACCAATGAAAGTGAGGGTAATGTTCACCCTCTTTTAAAGAGGATGAACAAAATTGCACTCATCCTAGTAACAGTAAGAAACATACTCCTATCAAAACATAACAAACTTAATATTTATCTAGACCCCATCCTCCTTAATATCAGCTATATTGCCATATATTTATTAGACAAAATTCTTCTTCTTTGCACGTATCAAACCTTCACATTCTGCACCATTCTCATTGACAAAGAAAAAAAACTCGACCTCGAATTCAAGTCTAACCGTTCTATTCTTTCACGCCAACGAATTAAATACTTTGAGTATGACAGCGGCTTGATAAGGTTCCCATTCCAAGTAATCTCATTCGGTATATCATTGGCCATATCCACCAAACCTGGCTTGACAAGCCGAACAAAATCTTCAAAGCAAATAGAACCAACCCCTTTCTTTTTTCTATAGCCGGGTCTTTGTGTCAGGTTACACACAACCCCACTAAAATAGGGGAAAAAATGTCGGTGGGGAGTCCAAAGGATCTAATAATTTGGCCACACTTTCATCGTCAAGAAGTTCTTTTGGTACAACTGTCCTGCACAGGATTGTCTTGCGCTTCGATTGCTTATTTTAAACTTCGACATCTTCCAAATGAACACCTTTGCTTTGAAGCTTATAGATCCACAAACAACTTGGGGGCTTTCCGAAGTACAGTTCTAGGGTTTCTAGTTCTAAGTATCGACTCTGTCATAGGCCAACTAGTTTTCCAAAGTCAAGCTTAGTGGGATCATCTCTTGTATTACTTTTGCACTCTGTGCATCCATTTTCCTTTTCCTTACTGGCCAGGCTTGTTGAATGTAGGCTTGTTGAATGAGGTAGGATTTGAGTTAATTTCAGATGGAATGATGAGGGTCAAATAAGAACCATTACGTTCTGGGACAGGTCTACGTATTAGACTAGCTTTCGGGTATAAGAGATTGGTAGTGGTTTAAAAAGTACCACGATGTTGGGGACGGCTTTAAATACCTACCGGGCTCGAAGATGTTAAAAGAACTACTTTGCTTAATGCTACGTACAGGCTAATTGGGTGGGGTATTGGCTGATAGGGTAGGTACAAGTCATGGCTTAAATGTTAAAAATGGGACGGGTTAAATAAATGGGTACAGTTCAAGAGCTGGGTCAATTGTGATGGTTGGGGTTGATCTTATACTAATCCTGATGGCAGCTTTCTCCGTTGCACAATTGAAAGCCTTAGGCTGTAATGGCCAATAGCACCGACAAGGAGTTATGAAAAGATGACGAAGGGACATGACAAGGCAAGCCACGAAAAGAGATGACTGATCAGCAGAGTAATGCAAGGAAGGTCTGTTGATGGCCTGCTGCATTTGGAAGGTGTTGATGGCAACTCAGAAGATGATAAGAGGATGTGTGAGCAAGTTGCTGAAGTAATGAATAGCGTGAGTTACAATCACTGTTCTGGCTAGGACGGCTGCAAATACATTGCATCAATGATGCAATGAGAATGATCATGGTTCAATTCAGCGAGACCATTGAAGAAGGCGGTCACAACGTTAACGGAACAGAAGAAAGAAGAGAGAGAGGGAGGGAAATTGAGCCTAAGCTCTGATAACAACATTGATGCAGCACATGGAGGGATGAGGAGCAGGAAGAAGGGTAGCACAAAAGAGCCACAGCCCTAACACAAGGCCCTGTATGTTATCTCAAGTTCTCATCTAGTCAATTTTGAATGATTCATCAAAGATGCTCCATTCATAGACCTAAAATCCTAACAAGGAAAGGAAACTAGAACCCTATTTATCCTAGGAAACGTACTCCTATAAAAAAAATATCAAAAATAACTACTAATCGAGACTCTATCCTACTAAATATTGATTATCATACCATACATGACAAAAATCATCTTTGCACACATCAAAACCTAAACCTTCACTCTAAATCAGAGACATACATAACACCCATCAGACGCCAAACTTTCTAAGCCCAGTACAAACGCAGAAACTTAATGAGTAGGAATGTCCGCCCATCACTTCCAAACCCAACCAACTAGGAACCTAGAAAGCACGGATATTGATACGATACGATACGATACGATACGATACGGACACGGCAATATGGCAAAACCTAAAAAAATAAGATACAAATACATCGGGGATACGGCTATAAAAATTAATTTTTTTTATAATTATCGATTATGTACTATGCATAAAAAGGAGCCAAAAAACTAGAAGAATAGTTGAATTGCTAATAATATTATACCAATCATTTAGCACAAGTTAATTTTCAAAAGTCATTCAAAATAGAAAGAAAACGACCAAAATCTAAACCAAGAAGTGATAATTTCTACTAATTTTTACCCTTATCAACTTCAACATTCAATTGGATCCCCTTAGCCTTCAGCGGAGAATATCACAGCTTCTATATCCGGCTTATCAAGAAAAAGACTAGCAACTTCAAATATATTGGCACCCTTAAGCGAATCAAATGCATCTCCTGCCGTATCCTAGAAGTATCCACCGAGTATCCGAAATTAAAATTATTTAATTTTAATGTTGGATACTTATTTGGCGTATCCGATACGTATAGGGGTGTATCAAGTGAGTATGGGTATCCGAGAAGTATCTGATACGCGTACGTGACTAGTTTTGGAGTATCCATGCTTCATAGCTAGGAACCCAACTCAACAGCATTTTCGCAACCATGATCCGTCTCCTAAAAGGAGTATGTAAACATGAGATATTACCAAAAAGGAGTATGTAAACACGAGACATCTAGACAGAAGCAGGGAGAAAATCACATAACTAGCATACATCTACATATTTTTCGCGTCTACATCCAAAAAGGATTTGACTCTATAACTCCGGTATAATTTATCCAAAAGAAAAAGCATGCATATAGGTTATTAAACAGTGTCTGCAATGTAAGGTTGAGATGACAACAGGAATAAATCTTATGGTTGCAAAATTTAGAAAGGATATGCGGGAATAAGACATGATAAATTTGCAAACTAAATAACATTAAAGAATCATTTTCAGAGAAGTAGAAACTTGCCTTAATATAAAAAGGCCCCAAACGGATTAAAGTCTCACGAAACTGCAATAGAAGGAACGTAAGATTACATAATCACATAATTACCACGCTAATAGAAAAACCATAAAGAAAAGAAAGTGAAAGAAAGCAGGATAACTATGATAGCTTCAAATAACATGTATGCACAATACAACCTAATCTTGCAATTATACAAGGCTCGGAAACATCTAGAAGACCATTCAATCTTTTCCAGATCCCAAAGTAAAACTCTTACTATTCCTTAAAAGTTCTATAAACCCCGCCAGCATTCCCCAACCCATACGAACAAGCGGATTACAGTTTCAATTTGTATGTTAAATATCCTAAAGTGACACATCTTACAATGATACAGGTAATTTTTCCATGAGGTTAGGCAAAACTTGTCGTTTCCATGAAAGATGTTAACTTTAAAAATGGTACGACTGACTACCTAATCTCAAGCTACATCCTATAAACAATGCTCCACAAGCTAGCCATCAAAACCTAATTTCTCATGGCCTCATGGGTACTAGGAGTTAAGACACAACTGTAATTATATATTGAACCAAAAAATTAGAGAAATTATAACCAACAAACTTAGATCTAGAAACTTCTACAAAGTCACTAGGAAATACACTAAAAGATGGCAAGTAATAAAGAAGACAAATTTTAGAATCTTGTAATCGTTACCCAAGCAACAAGCTAAATAGCTGTTATCTACTTATTTCTACCTTTCCTACCAATTTCCATGAAATATGACCACTGAGAAAGTCTGAACAGGACAAAATTAAGATTTTGAAGTTACCCATATCACCTCTTATACTACATTTCCTCAACAACCAATGAACAGTTGAGCCATCTTGCACACATACCAATCACTAAATCTTTCTAATGTGCAAGTGTTGAGCGCACAATATTGAATATGTAAGTGGCTCAATACATCCAATATCACATTGATGCACGGTTTAATTCATTGTTATATTTTACATTGCATGTAATGTATTGTTTTTCTATTTCAGGTAATACGCACTAGTGGGGTACCCAGAAGTTCTTCATAGTGCCCGACCATCCCCGTGAAGTCCCGAGGTTCGAAGGTTGGTTGAAGATCCATTGAAGGTCCAAGGATGATTGATGGAAGCTTGGAATGAAAGGAATGAAGGAAAAGAGGAGTAGTTGAAGATCAAGCCAAAAGTATGCAGAAACCAGAAGTTGAACTGTAGGGACTATCCCCGGTCTTGTAATTTAATTATTGATTAATTAGAATTATTGAGGATTTAGGAGCAATTTTGTAATTTTCAAAAAGTCAGGGACCTAAATTGAGAATATAATAAACTTTTAAGGGCAATATTATAATCCTCATTGTGTTGTTCTGACAAAAAAAACCCTAATGTACGACAAACCATAGAGAGCCTTCATCCATTCCATTGCTAGCGTTTTGAGTGAGAGCGATTCTTTCCTGGATTCTCAAAGAAAGCGAGGAAGGAGCATCAATCCCGGCATCGAAAGCGTTCGAACCGATTGTTGGTGTGTTCGCGCACGAATCGAACAAATCGCAGTGCGCTAGGGTTTGCGGAATCATCATATTCGAGATAGGATTCTTGTTAAATCTGAGTTTAAAGTCGTTTAATAAGAGTTGTATCGTATTTTTGGTTTTATTCGATGTTATACGTGGTGTTAATTTCGTGAAAATAGGGTCTAAATGGTAGGGTTGAATGTTCTGCATCATTTCACAAAAATCATCATTCGATCGGTCGAAGTACAGTGTCAACCAGTCGAACTTGTTTTGGAGAAATCGTCCTAAATCAATGTCAACCGGTTGAGGTATTATGGTTGAACCGGTTGAGGTGGTTGTTTCGAAATATTCCAGTAGCTAAATCAACCGGTTGAAGGTTTGTGTCAACCGATTGAGCCTGAAATCAAATATTTTCCATAGTTGATTTCAACCGGTTGAAGGGTTGTGCCAACCAGTTGAGTCTGAAATCAAATATTTACAAGAATTAATTTAACCGTTTGAAGGGTTGTATCAACCGATTGAGTCTTTTTCAAACTTTTTTCTAGTGTTGAAATCAACCGATTGAGGGAAGTTTCAACCGATTGAGCTGTTTTGAACTTTTCATTCCAGAAACTAAATGAACCAATTGAGAAAGACTTCAACCGGTAGAACAATCTATTTTCCTTACCAATTGGCTACTGAAATATTTTAGGATGCATTTGTGTGATGATTCAGGATGGATATTGTTGCATGTGCATGGCCGTGTAATGATGGTTCAAGTCCATATGCATGATCGTGGTCGAGTGGTGATTACCCTAATACTAGTCTCCTCGTGACGCTATTGGTGAAAGTCCATAAAATTATGATGTTCTCTTTATGACGCACTAGGTGAAAGTACAACAAGAACTACTTAGTAGAAATTGGACTTGAAGAGACACCCACAATCCACTGAATGTCTCTTTGCGAGACAAACACGTTTGTGATGGTTTGCAGTGTATAAACCTATGCTAGATGGTGAAAACTAACACAAAACTTTGTTCTATTTTGTGTACTTGTATTTGTATTTCTGGTGGCTGGCAGCCTGACAGCAGAGTTAACTTTTTCTCAATCAAAAAGATAGACTAGTTTATCCAAAGACATTAGGAAAAAGTTTATGGGTTTGAACAACTCTAGTTTATCAGCCGCACTTTGATATTCAAGTTACATTTGATTTCAGATGCACTTAAAAATGTAAGGAGCATGAATTTCCAGGCTTAGAAATTTTTACAATGCGTGTAACTAACACATTCACCGATGCAAAAAGGAAACGTGAGGGTGCTGCTAAATGCTAACAAGGCATCACTATACATAACAAATAGGAATCACAGTAGGGTATGCTAGCCAGGTAACCAAAAATGCCACTCTTTTCTCGGCAAAAAGGGGAAGAAGGGAGCAACAAGCAAGAGAAAACCCTATCTTGAAGCGACCATAGTTCCCCTTACCTACTAACAAGCCACATTAGGGA
>JABCMJ010060433.1:0-10127 GCA_014822125.1 Arbutus unedo
CGCCATATATATCCATTTGGTGACAAAATTAAATTTTGTCATCTACTTTTGTCACCATATATGATTTTTGTTGTTGTGATTTATATAATTTGGAATTAATTTAGGTTGAATTAGGATTCCGAATTATATATGAAGCTCAATCTATACTTCTCCTTGGGATCCCTGTCGTTGCCTATATATATACCGCTATGCCTTCTAGGTCATATACAACTTAAAAGTCAAAATATTGAGAGAGGTTCTGTGAAAGTAAGGAGATCACGTTTTTTAGTCCATACTCAGTTCATGATCAAGGTGCAATAGAATTACGGTAGAAGATCTCAAGGTTAGTCGAGCAAGATCATTCCAGCCATCCTCAAACTTCTATTGGACCGAACTATGAAGGTTTTTGAGATCAAAGCAGAGAGATCTCGAAGGTATGAACCCTAGTTTTGCTTTGTAGGGTTTCATATTTTTTTGTTGTATAATCTGTGCGCGTTCATCACTTGATTTCGAGAATCGATTCCTGACAGTTAAGTATATAAGATGGCAAAGCCATGTGCTTCTTTAACATTGATACATGAAAAACATTGTGGATATGTTCAATATGCGGTGGTCGTGCTAGGCGATAGACAACTTTTCTAATCTTCTTAAGAATCTCGATCGGTCTGATGTAACACGTCATCAGCTTCCTTTCTCGAGTAGCTATCCTTGCTACTGTCGCTCTATTCTTGTAGCTTAACACATCAATGACTACATTCGTTTTCCACAAAAGATATGATAGCGTGAACTTGTAGTTCTTCATGTACTCTATCCTCGTCTCATACTCATACTCAACTCCTTCTGAGTAAATAAATAATTGAGACTCTTGTGATCCGTGAAGAATTTAAAACTCTTCCCGTAAAGGTAATAATGCCAGACTTCAATGCTTATGCCATGGAGGCTAGCTCTAAATCGTGCATTGGGTAATTCCTTCCATGCAGTGTTAACTAACGTGACCCGTAAGCACTCATCTCCGCATTTTGCATCAGCACACATCCCAAACTTTCTTTAGAAGCATCATCGTTTATGGCACAACCTAGATTCCTCTCAAGAATGACCAAGATTGGCACACTAGTCAACCTCTTTTTGAGCTTATGGAATGACTTTTCATTGGCCTTGCTCCAACCAAACTTATTTGTATTTTGAAGTGATTCATTGGCTTCGCCAATCCTAAAAAATCTTGGATGAATCTTCTATAGTAGCCTGCCAATCTTAAGAAGATGTGGATCTCAAAAACTGACATTCGTGTTTTTTAGTCCATAACAACTTTGACCTTACTTTTGTCAAAAAATATTTTTTTATTTGACATGATGTGTCATAAGATCTTTACTCCTCTCAACCAAAATTTACACTTGCTAGCCTTGAAAAGAAATTGATTCTCCCATACAACCTGCAAAATGATACTCAAATGTTGTTCATAATCTTGCCCAGCCAGCGAGTAAATCAAAATATCATCAACAAAGACAATTACAAATCTGTGCATGTATGGCGCAAATTTTTTGTTAATCAAACACATGAATACTGTCAACATGTTGATAAGTCCAAAAGGCATCACTACAAATTCATAGTGGCCATAACGAGTTCAAAATGCAGTCTTAGGTATATCTCATTCTCTAACATGAAACTGATGATATTCGGATCTTAAGTCGATCTTCGAGAACCAGGTCGATCCTCTCAGTTGATCAAACAATTCATCAATTCTCAAAAGTGGGTATTGATTTTTAATCGTAAACTTGGTTGAGTTGACGACAATCAATACAAAGCCTTATGGTGGCTTCTTTCTTCTTGACAAACAAAGTTAGTGCTCCCCATGCCGATATGCTTGGTCAAATATATCCCTTGTCAAGTAGTTCTTAAAGTTGCATCGTCAATTCTTGAAGCTTGGTTGGCGCCATACAGAATGGTGCTATCGTTATCGGTGTAGTTTTCGATTGCAATTGTGAAGTCCAACTCTCAGTTTGGCGATAATCTAGGTAATTTCTCTAGAAATATGCCAAACATCTTTGGTAATTTCAAACCCATTTGGTCAGTCTCTTGTAACTTCTAACTTGCTAGCCATCCAACTAACTTGTCGTGCAACCTCGATCACAGCTTCAATGTAGAAGTTGGATCGTGTCTACCCCTCTTAAATTTGAAGCAGGCTCCATCCGATGAATATGTTGTCATGGTTCTCTAATGACAATTGATCACAACTTTATAGGTAGATAGCAAATCCATGCCCATGATAATGTTAAAATCTACCATCTTGATAACCCAAAGGTCGCTAAAATTAAAAATAATCTAAAATAAACAGATTTTTTAAATTATTTTTCTCTTTTTTGAAATTTTCTAAAATTTGATTCATATGTTTTTACTTTTTTAAAACCTCTCGTCGACACGAACTAATAATTCACAAAATAATCTATACAAAAAAAAATTAAAAAAATCAAATAATGACAATTAATCCAAAATAAACGTTAGCAATACATAATTCTCATTCAACAAATCATATTTGGTTAGAGCGAACTCGGCACCATGGAATCAAATCTTTAATTTTTTTTACAATATGTTTAGATTTTTGTTTTAAGCCAATAAGACCTCTGGTTTCAATGTTTGTGACGAATAATAAAATATCAGTAATGTGAGAATCTTTTGTAATAACTTAAGATAACTCTTTTACAAGTTCATTCATACTACATATTACTGAATGGCAACTTTTTATGAATAGAGCTCTGAGAACTATACGTGTTATCATAATTTTTTTTAATAACAAAATCCAGTTGAATATTTATACTACGTAGTTTGCAAGACAATTTATGTGATAAGAATTCTAAAGGCAACACATGAGACTATAAAAAATGAGTTGTTTAGTTAAACCATATCAATATTTATTCCCATCCTTGATTTTGTTTCCTGCAACCAATCAGGATTTTATTTGAAAAGAAAACATGAGTACAAGTACAGTCATTCTGGCGCAATACAAAATGTGAGCAAGATAAGAATATTCTGTAACGAACAAAGACAATTTTTTCACAAATATGTTGAGTTTCAATATTATAAGAAACACAAAGAAGATAAAGCAAATGAAACCATAGAAAATAGATTTAGTCAACTCTTTACCTAAAAATATTAAAATATCTAAACTAAATGTTCAAACTACGTTGTAACGATTTACTTCAACAATTTATAACATTTACTTTTATAATTGTAAAAAATTATACATGATAAATTGTATGTACTTGAGTCAAATGTTATACAACCATACATATATACAACGGATTTAGTGCTACCAAACATATACTATAAACACATGAAGTCTTTGCTAGTTCTTTATTTATTGGCTGCATAATAATACCTCGCAGTCGGTTTTTATTTTTTCGAAAGGTAAAAGAAGAATCTTATTAAAAGTAGGAGAATGTACCTATAGATACCCAATTAAGTTGTTGTTAGGGATTGATTCTCCAAACTCAATGATGAATGCGTACAAATTCTACAACAAAAAATTATGAAATCCTAGCAGGCGAAATTAGGGTTCATTCATTCGAGATCTGTCTAGTTTGATCTCGGCTATCTTTACAATTTGATCTTGATCGGAGTTTGACCAAAGCTAGAATGATTTTGCTCAACTGACCTCGAGATCTTCTACTGTAATCCTACTGCACCTTGATCACGTACTGGGGGTGGGCTAAAAAATGTGATCTCTTTGCCTTTACATAACCTCTCTCAATCTTTCGAATATCAAGTTGTGTCTGACCTATAAGGCATAGCGGTGTATATATAGGCAACGATAAGGATCCCTATGAAAAGTATGGACAAGACTTCCTATATAATTCGAGATTCCTAGTCCAGCCCAGATTAATTTCGAATTATATAAATTATATAATTCATACCACTACAGAATTATAATTGCATTCCCCTCCTATATCTCAAAATTATATTTCAAGCTCAATGTTATTAAACGCTTATTTATCTTCCCACGTTAAGATTACAGATATCTATTGATTAAAATAAATTACTGACAATTTGTTTAATCAATATCTATACAATTTCTTGAGACCTTCTACTTAACTTATTCGTTTTGTCGGATACTAATATTCACCTGCAAGTTTTGACATAATCAAAACTTATAAGTTTTCTCAAGAGGATATTATCAATCCATATAAAGTGACGTGGATTTCATTAATAATTAATAGTTGTCATACACTTAATATTGTAACCCAACTCATTGAGACTATTGGCCCACAATGGCTCACTCTATAATGAATCAAAATCAACAACATTAAATGTACACATCGATTAATTATCTTTGGATTAAGAGTATAAGCACACATAATAACCATGAGATGTAAATTGTATTATATTGTCAGTATAAATACAATTACCTCAAAGTGGTCATATTTAATACATACAAAGTGTACTACTACAGTGAGTTAAGACTATACCATTTTTCGTAGTCAAGACAGACTTACGGAAACATTGTGTTACAGTCCTACTGGTGGTGTGTCAAATTCCACCTAACACTGTAAACCAAAAACTTATATTCTACAAGAATCAATAATCTGATTCTTTGTGTGTAAGCTAAACTCTACACACCAGATTATCTACTATGTGGAATAAGAGACACTCATGCACAATATGGTAAGATATAATGCAAACATTGCCTATAAATATTCTCACCAAGAAAATGAATAATTGTTTAAATAATTCAAACAAATATTAACCTATTACATAAAGTCATGGTTATTAGTATAAAACCCTAACAGTTGCCTCCAAATTGGGCACCAAACAAAGTAGGAGCATGCAGAGCAAGGTTGAAACTAATTCAACCCATAGAAAGGAAAGAAAAGAAACGCACTGGAAATGCATACCTCTATACCAACATTGTCATGCCCTTGATTTCCAAGATAATAATTCATAAATATCAAAGACAAAGTCTTCACAATACTCATCAACAATCCCAAATATAGTCGTTCATGAAGTGCAAATAAATTTCGGTTTACAAAGGTTCACAAGACAAAGAGGCATCCCGGCCCGATGTTTTATCAAACTTCATGTTCAAGACTTTTAAAGTTACATTACATGAACTCAAAATAAAAGAATAAGAGCTACATTACTTTTCGGAAAAAAAAAGTATATGATAATGTTAGGTATCCCCATCATGTTAGCTTTCCAAAATGTATGTCAACTCAGACATATATGTCATGCCCTTCATACTAATGAACTAACGTGGTACCTGAAAAGAATGACGGGTTGAGCTACAAAACCCAGTAGGAAACATCTACACCAATATTATACACACATAAAATGAGATTGTCTATGATATGAACATAAAAACCAACTTAGGTGAGAACAGATGCAAAGTATAGGGATAAGCGCAGAAAGCATACTCACAATTTTGCAAAACTATTTCTTTACGCTTCAAACCATTCAACCATTCACAACTCCTATGTCAATTTCCAAATCATTCGACCATTCACAACACTTGTCTTATCATTGTGTCATCATTGAGAGTTACTCGTCATTCCTAGCACGTCACCTCAAAGGTGGCTAGTCCCAATGTGTTGCTTCCTAGCACTCTTCCGAATAAAGTTAGTTCATTTCATTCCTAGCATTTTTCCCGAATGAGGTTAGTTCATATTGTTACTAGCGCTAGTCGCTAAGGAGGTTAGATTTTGTTGTGTCGTTTCCTAGCACTTCATCCTAAAGGTGGCTAGTACATCATTTCATTTCATCTTCTAGCACATTTCTCGAAGGAGGCAAGCTCATTTCATTCCTAGCAATCCCCCAAAAGGAGGCTAGTTCACATTCTTGCATTGTTCGAGTATCAACGTATACCACGTGTCTCGTATCAATCAACCCTCGTCGTTCAAGTGTCAACATTTATTATAAGTCACATACCAATCACCCCGCATCGCTCAAGTGTCAACGTTTATTACGCGTCACATACCAATCACCATTACGCGTCACATACCAATCACCATGCATCGTTCAAGTGTCTACGTATATCACGTGTCACATACCAATCACCCTCATCGTTCAAGTGTCTACAAAAATCACACGTCACATAGCAATTACCCTGCATCGTTCATGTCTCAACGTAGACCAACGTGTCTCATATCGATTACCATTATTTCATAACGTATCATAGGCTAAACAATCAAAACACATAAAACAAATGTCCAACATTACACCTTAAACCATAATTAGGAACAAAGCCACACGATAAGATAAGGCCTAATACTAGCATAGGAAAAAGAAAACTATTCTCAATGATCGAATAGGGTGATACCATTTCTGAGAATAATTTTATAAAAACGGGTCTGCGAAAATACCTTCACATAACCATTCTATAATGCAACTCATACCCATAATAAACATACAATTTCTCAGTAGGATAAACCCCGACATTAACATGAGAGAAAATGTTATTGATGAGGTGTATGATAAGTGTTACCGATGTTGGAGACGTTACTCAAGGAAAACAAAACTACCGAATAATTGGGCACACACTCGTTCTACTTTACACCTCAAAGTCATACATAGGCATAAAATCACCCCATAAGATAACCCCCACTATGAGAGTAGGGGAACAAACTCTTTATGAAGGATAAAACAAGGTAAATCCTATGCCAAAGTTAATTTCTAACAAAAATCAAAACTGCCAAACTGTTCTTTCTAGTACCATCCGGATGCCTGCAATCCCTGTTTGAATGCCTATCACTCCCATATGGATTCCATCCTCTCCTGGCCGAAAGCCCCTTTGGTCATCTCTCTGTATAAATGTTTCGGCCAACCATTTGGACGGGCTTGACCCCCCCTCGGGATAGAAACGCGCAATCTGCAAATTTTTGACAAATTTTGAAATTGTTTTTCAAAGGTTCCAAATAACAACTAAGGTACGAAATAAAGACCAAAACAAGTGGTAAACACCTAATATGAATGAAATGTCCCCACCTCAAGCTTGAAATACAAGTTCAAAGCTCTCAAGAAAATGCCATAGCTCCAAAGGTACGGATCTTCGAATACACCTTCTATAAGAAAAGAAACATCACCCCGTACATTAAATCAACGAGGTTTGAAGGTTTTGTGGAGGAATCATAATGGATTAGAGGTTCCAGCCAAGAATCAAAGTTGGAGAGAGAGAGAGAGAGGGGGGGGGGGAGATTAGTTGCTCACATGAGAGAGAGAGAGAGAGAGAGAGAGAGAAGAGTGTTTATGAGATTTTTCTTTTCATTAAAAATCTAATTTTAGTATATATACCACAATTTAGTTAAATTGCGGTTACCCCGACCTTGCATTACAAACATGCTGCTAACAAGCCCCAAGGCTTCATTCCATTACTCATGGATTCGAAATCATATATCTTGTGAAATTATCAAATGTCCCTTAACATTCTAAATACTAGAATTAAACCAAAAAATAAAAACAAGAAAAATTGATCTCTGCATCATACAATCCTTAAAGAAATTTCATCCTAAATTAAAGAAATCATATTGATTAAATCACATATCACCAATGCCAAACTAGCATGCAACAAGAATGACTCAATAAGCCAACAACTATCAAGTCCAAATGGAATGTTTACAACAATCAAGAGGGGAAGAAGTGTGGATACTTCTCTCTAATTTCATCTTCCATTTTCCACGTCGATTCTTCCTTACCTTGGTTACTCTGCAAAATTCAAACCAACGGTATCGTCTTACCCCTTAATACTTGCTCGCAATAATATCAGATATGTATTGGTTCCTCTCCATATAATGCATCGACTTTTAATTCATGTTCGAACCATGCAAACACATGCAATTCTCAACTAACACATGAAATAAACTATGGACACCTGACAACTTTGGTGATGAAGCCAATCGGTTCGCAATTTTCCTAATCTTCTAAAAAATATTGAACGATCCAACACACAAGTAATTTACATGGTCTCCACACAAGGCCTCATACGATTCCATCTTGATACTCGATTGATAACTATTATTGTATGCAAATTTGACAAGCAATATGTTATCCTCCCAGCTATCCCAAAAATCCATGATACAAGCTCGAAGCATATCTTCTAAAATCCATATCGTTCATTCGAATTGTTTATTCGTCTGAGGGTGATAAGTGGTGCTAAACAAAAAATTTGTACCAAGTGTTGCTTGCAAACTCTGCTAAAAATGTTCGATAAATTGCAAATCTTGATCCGATACGATGGACATGAAAATCCCATGAAGACAAATGATCTCTCAAATATACAAAGGATTAAGCTTTTCAATCGAATCGGTTACCTAAATCGGTAAGAAATGAGCGATCTAATTGTACAAGATTATCCCATCCCGAACTTTCTCAAAGTATATCATATATAACCCCAAGTCTTCAAAACAAAAACAACAGCCGCAAACTCCAAATCATGCGTGAAATAATTTTATTTGTGTGTCTTCAGTTGTCGCGACCCATATGCATGCCACTACCCTTTCTGTTTGCATCAAAATGCATCCAAGCTCTTCTTTCAAAGTATCACAATAGACGAAGTAGCCAAGTCCTCATTCAAGCACAACCAAGACAACGTACTAGTCAAATATTTCTTTAACTCCTCAAATGCCACTTCACAAGTGTCGTCCTATACAAAACGTGTCCACTTACGCGTCAATCATGTCATCGGAGTCTGCAAACAAGAAAAGTCAAGAATAAACCAAAGGTAGTATCCTGCCAACCCAAGAAGCAACAGATCTCAAATACGTTCTTCGATCATTGCCAATTCATCACAAATGTTGTCTTTTTCGAACCAACAGACATACCACCCTTCAAAATAATGTGCCTTAGAAACCTAATTTTGGACAACCAAAACTCACACCTACTAAGCTTGGTGCACAAGCGATGCTCCCTCAAAAGCTCATGGACAATTGTAAAGTGAGATTGATGCTCATTCTCTGTAGGTGAGGAAATCAAGATGTCATCAACGAAGACCATGACAGATCGGCAGATCGGTCGAGATACATATAGAAATACGGCTCATAAGGTCCATGAATGTGGTCGGTGCATTCCTTAACACAAAGGCATAACTACTGACTCATAGTGTCCAAATTGTGTACAAAAAATAGTTTTACGAATGTCTTCCTTGTGGACCCCCAATTGGTTTAATCCAAACTCAAGTCAATCTTCAAAGAAACAAGTCACACACAAAAGTTGGTCAAATAAGTTGTCAATCGTAGGTCAGATACTTTTTCTTAACGATGGCACGATTGAGCTTACGATAATTAATGCACAAACGTAGCGATCTATCTTTCCTTTGAGCAAATAAGGCCGGTGCTCCCTATGGTGAGGTACTAAGATGAACGAATCACAAATCTTGCAACTCTTGCAACTACGCTTTCAACTCTCTTAACTCAACAGGCAAAATGATAAGAAGGTATAGAAATAGGAGCAATACCAGGAACTAATCTATCATGAATGCACCTTTTCTCTTATAGGGATTGATTCTCGAGACCCAGTAATGAACGCACACAGATTATACAACAAAAAAAATAGAACCTGATAAGGCGAAAACTAAGGTTCATACCTGTGAGATCTCTCTAGTTTGATCTTGACAACCTTCACAGTTTGATCCCGACCGAAATATGAACACGGCTGGAATGAACTTGCTCAACTGACCTGGCAATCTTTTACTGTAATCCTATTGCATCTTTATCATGAACTGAGTGTGGGTTAAAAAATGTGATCTTTTTGCCTTCATAGTGTTAGGGACCGATTCCCAAGACCCAGCGATGAACGCGTACAGTTTATACAAAAAAATATTATAAAATCCTACTAGGTGGAACTAGGGTTCATACCTTCGAGATCTGTCTGGTTTGATCTCGGCTATCTTCAAACAGAAACTCTCTCAATAATTTGATTATCAAGTTGTGTCTGACCTAGAAGACATAACGATGTATATATAGACAACGATAGGGACCTCTAGGAGAAGCATGGGCTGAACTTCCTATATAATTCGGGATTCTTAGTCCAGCCCGAATTAATTCTGAATTATATAAATTATAATTCATACCACTACAGAATTATAATTGCATTCCCCTCCCATATCTCAAAATTATATTTCGAACTCCATGTTATTAAATGCTTATTTATCTCCCCACATTAAGATT
>JABCMJ010060438.1:0-10518 GCA_014822125.1 Arbutus unedo
ACCACACAAACACTTAAAATTAAAAAAATATGAAAAAATATGAAGGCTTGTTGAACCCTCGGCAGGAAATATAAAGGGTTTTAATGTAAAATGGAGCATGCCCCCCAGGGGCGAGTAGCAATTTACATTACTATGCACTTCTTAAAAGTAGCATTAAATAACTTTCTTATTTTAAGAATTTTAAAAATTAATATTCCTATTTCGTCAGAATTATTTCTTAAGTTTTGATTTTGGAGTGGGTATGCATTTGCTGGATATAGCTGTGGAGGTTATGATACCTAGCTGCTCTTTATCTAAATCCTCTATTTATTCATTTATAAATGATTGTTTGTAAATAAATTCATCTTCCAAACTTCTCTCCACACCTAACTTTGAGAAGGCATATTTTTCAATGTGTTAGATAGGAGGTTAGTGTAGAGGTACCAATTTTTTTAAAATTATATATTACTGACTTATTATGATGAAGAGGAATATGTGCAAATTTTAAAATAAATATTTAGAATCGTCTAATATATTTAGAGTCTATAAAATAATACGAGTTCATCATACATTGAACGATTTAAAAAATATACTTGTCAATATTCATACACATAGAGTTTCTTATAGAAGCATTTGGCAACGATGTTATCAGTGATAACTCTTAAATGAAGTGCATTTCTTCTTTCGATTGCAGTATGAGTGGGGATAGAAATTTCATCCGATTCGATTCATTCTGTTTTCTATTTTGTTTGGATTAGAGTTTCGAAAATTTATTCAGGGATCAAGTTGAATTTGAAAATAAAAATTAGGAAGAAAATAGAGAACGAACGGGTTAGAGGTAAGTCTTAGTACATCTGTCCCGCTCCTCAACCCATTTTAAAATAATTATACAATACATATTATTTTTACATCTTAACCCCTTTATATATAAGTAATTATAATTTTACTTTTTAACCTCTTTATTATTAATCTCCTAATCTTTTCTTGAATAGAATTTTAAAATTTTATTTTATTTTATGTAAGGATAAATCTTTAAAATATACATGTTACGAGTTAGTCTTTAATTTAAACTTTATGTTATTTTTTATATTAGTCTTCAATAAATTTTCAAAAGATAGATCTTCAATTCACTCTCTTTTTTTATTTTGTGGTGTTAGATAAAATTTAGACTATATGCTATGTTATGTATTAGTTTTGCAATTGTAGATTTATATTTTTACTTTTATACGAGATAAATTGATTTTTTATTAAAAATTGGGAGGGAGGAGGGGGGGGGGGGGGGGGGGGGGGACAGGACATGGATGAAGTGTGGGGTTCATTTTTCTTCCAAAAAACGAGACGAAAATGAAAGTAAATTTCAAATTTGAAGATCAAAAATAAAATTAATCAAATCTACCCTGATCCGTTACCATCCCTAAGTATGAGTCAAATATGAACATATTTATCATGTCCCTCGACTACATTTGTTTGCTCTTAGAAGAAAAAAACTACATTTGTCGATTCCTCAATCTCATAAGGAAATAATTGTTATTAAATCTCTTGTGTTATTTTGCAAATATAATGTATTGATTGACGCAAGATATGAATTAAATCTTAAAAAACTCCAATCTCGAGATACGATTAAACCATTGTTGATACTTTTTTTTTTTTTTAAACGGCATTTTTTTTTTGAAACGGCAACATTATTGTTACTTAAGGAATCATTCGTATTATTTGGTCATAGTATTTTATAAAAGATTTATTGAAATATTTTAAGTTATTTTGTAGATCATGGTGATAGAATAATCTTTAAAATAAGGGTGAACTACACTTACCTCTCGTGAGTTTTTCCATGAGATTTTTAAAATTATTTTTGTATTCTTTACTTTTTAAAAACTATTATGTAGTTATTTCACATACGGTTAAAAATAGTAACGCCGTTAATTAATCTATTGAAACTTTAAGTTTGGATTTTTTTGGGCAATACAAATTGTAACATAGTTTATATCACGTTCGAAATAGTTTATGTTATTTTATTTTTTTTAGAGTTTCTGGAATCAAAATTCGAACACAATTTTTTAGGTCTGTTTGAGGTCCGATGTTAGAAAAATCTCAAATATTTAATATATATTATTTTGAACGTGATATAAATTATATTGTTCATTTTATCAAAAACATTTCCGAGATAAGGTTTCAATGGCTTAATTATTGACGTCTGATTGATTTTAGCGATATAAGAAATAACTAAATAATAGTTTTAAAAAGTAAGAAAAATTGAAGTAATTTTTTAAAATCTCATGATGTCATTGTATATGTCACAAATATTAGGGGAGGTCAGTATAATTTATCCTTAAAACAATTGATGTGGATATACGGTAGTGCAGCTCTATTTGAATCCTTTGTTTTTTTAAAGATTACAAATATTAATTTGTTCAATTTGGCCTAATTTGCTCACTAATGAGTACGTTTTTTTTCATTCAAATTTTTTTCGCATTTATTGTTTTAGTTTCAAATTTTTGTATGAGATAAATCTAAAAAAAAAAAATTATGACTAAACGTTAACAAAAAATCACTAAAGACGATAAATAAGTAAAAAAAATAAAAAATAATTTTTGTGTTTTTTGATTGTTTTTTAAAACTTAGTCCATTATTTATAATTTTTCTAAAATTCTTCGACGAGACGAACCAATAATTTAAAAAAAATTAACAAAAGACAAAAAATTATAAAAAAATTCTATATAAAAATAAAAAAATAATTAAATAATCAAGTGGGCGAAATGCAGCGAATTCTGCATAAATGAGTTAGGCATGGATATGAGAAATATTAATCTTAGTGGGTCTTTGAGAGATATTTTTTGAAGTGTTTTTAAATTATAGAATTCTCATTTTGAGATTTTTAAGTGTTTGAGATGCTGATTTTAAAATTTTAATTATGAGATTATGATTGTGGGATTCTCAAAACAAATTTTTAGAGATACAATCTCAAAAGTAGGTCCAGAACTATTTTTGAGATTCTAATTTTAAATTTTAAAATTTTATTACCAATCTACTTATAATTGCTCAACTACAATATAATAATTTAATTATATTACTAAATACTTCACAAATTCGTAATTTATTTTATACAATTCTATTCAACACTTTATAAATTTTAGTTATAAATTTTTAAAATTTAAAATTTAAAAATTATAATTTCAGAATCTAAAAACACTAATAGAATTTGGTTATTGGCCGCTGCTTTTGTCTGGGAAAACGTATCGTCTTGGTCAAGTGCCCCCCCGATACAAAGTCACATCCCAGGTCGTGGGCCTCAACTTCACTCTCTCTCCTGCCCGAAAAGCCGGAACTATCCAAACTTCTCCCCCCCCCCCACCATCTCTCTCTCTCTATATACACATATATAAATAAATATATATATCCACAGTTGCTTCTCAGCTCTCTCTATCCGCAGTGCATTGGAAAATGGCGTCGGAGGATGAGAAGAAGAAACTGGTGTTCGATACCGAAGCTGCTACGTCGCTGGTGAATGATTTGAGAGGCACGTTTGCCACCGGAAAAACGAGGAGCTACGAATGGAGAGCATCGCAGTTGAAGAGTCTCTTGAAACTGGCCAATGATCGCGAGAAAGAGATCATCGAAGCTCTTCGCTCCGACCTGTCCAAACCTGCCCTGGAAGCATTTGTTTCTGAGGTCGACTAACTCAATTTCAATTGTTTCAATTCATTTTTATTGCATTTTTCTGCTCTTTATCCCTTTGATCGTTTGTAGATGTGTGTGTGCGTGTGTATATTTGTGTGCGTGTGTATATTTGTGTGCGTGTGTGCATGTTGAGTTTTTTTTTTTGGTCGATTGAGTCGATTTCAATCAATTCTATTCGGTTTGATTGCACGCTTTTGTGCTCTATGCATTTTGTATTCCGTATATGTGGGCTTATATATATACGATTATTAATGTAAATTTGCCTCTCAAGTACTGAGATCGAAAGGAAAGGCAGTTTGTGATATTTGACTTCTCAAAGAAAAGAATTTTGATCTGAGAATTTAAATTTTTGTTTATCAGTTTACGGAATTTGGATCGTTCTCTGTGTTTTTCTATCTCCCCTGTTGAGCTACTGGGTAATATTTCTGACGAATGTTACATAGGCTCGGAATTTGTATGACCGTGTTTTGTCACCACCTAATTTGTATTCACTGGAAAGTTATGTGACAAAAGAATCCGGATGAATCATATCATTTCATGTGTTTGATGAAGTAATTTAGTTAAAGAAATCGGGCATATAGCTGTACTCAAATTTTGTGGTGTGTTACTTCAAAGGATCTTTTGCGGCTTAACCGTGGAATTTTCTCAAGACATGTCAAGGAAAATTTTGTCACTGTTTTAGTCTCAGCACAATTGGATTGTTGTGATTGGTTCTACATGTGCAAAAGATCGTCTAAATTGAGAATTAATGTGGATCATATTGTGCAACGTATGTAGTAAAACAAAATTGTCATTTAATTTGTGATATATAACCTGGGTTGATAAACTCGGACTTTATGGCCTAAGCAATTGGTTTTGTCAATTTGCCATTAAAGGTTCTTCGTAAACTTTGATGTTCAGAGAATTTATTCTTCCCACGGTCCATGGAATATAGTTGTGTTTGTTACATCTGTTACTGTTTTGGTATGGTTTTGATGGATCAGGAAACTTTTGTACTTTATATCTATCTACATTTAATGCTTATGTCAGCAGGGGAAGGAGAAGTCAGAAGTGAAATTGCGAGGAATTGTTTCCTTCATAATAACTTTTATAACCGGACCTGAAATTTTGTTTATATTGGTAACTGTAGGACCATTTATTACACACCTACACCAGCTTTCCATTGGAAAGGAGGAGGGATTTGTGCTGTCTATAAGTGAACTGTATGTGTGCCGTGGACTCATTATCGGGCTCACTTCTGTCTGGCTATTAATCTGAACCGCTTACTTTCCTCACCTTGCCCAGTAGGTGTCCCATTTGAAAATTCAAGTTGATCGGACATCAATTGCTATGTGATAAGTCTAAAAAAATAGCTAGAAATGATTGCGAAAATAATTTGTAAAGTATCTGTGCTCTGATCAACTGATTACCGATGGCTACAAATGTCCGATGAACATGAATTTTTGTATGAGTTACCTACTCGACGGGACAAAAAATATGAATGGTTTAGATCAAATAGCTGAATCCAGGCTACATCCAACAATGGGTGCGTAGCATGTGTGCTATGCACTTACGCACAACACATACCCCTTCCCCCATTGCAAACGTTTGGCTAAGGTTTTGGGTAGATCCCCCAGATATTAATTGCTTAGAGCATAGTCATTGGTCTGGATTGGACAAGTACAAACTTAGTACCTCTCAGTTTCTAGGAAATTTGTCACAAATCTATTATGACTGAACTAGTACGACTGATGTTTTTTGCCTCGTAACTTTTATTTCGAATTAAAATTAAAAGAACCTGAAGTTTTCAAAAGCCAATGTTTTCGGCCGTTGATTGAAATATTGGAAGTGTGATATTAGTTTAAAGGTATGGAGTAAGCTCAAGTAAACAAGTCACTTTTTCAGCTGATAATTGAAAATTGAAGAGTGTGGTATTAGTCTAAAGGCATGTAGCATGCCGAAGTCAATAAGTCAGTAGAGTGTAGGATAATCTGAAGAACATATGCCCAGTATGTGGAAGAAAGAACCCTGAAACTTGTACTATTACCATACATAATTTAAAGACATTCTAATCTGATAATTGCATCACATGTATGCTTCAGTAATTGGGGAGTTTCGGATGGTTAAGCTTTTTCTGTTGGGTTTCTTGGCTTTTATGGAAAATTTAATCCAAATGTAATGCTTTAATGATTGAAATGTCATCCTTGTATGTTTTTCTGCACGATTGCATGAATTATAGTGTCTACCATTTATGTATCAGTCAGTTGACATTTACAATTTCCGTTTAGTTGTGGAGACCACTTGCTTTTGTTTAAAGCAGTTTTCCCCACACACCTTTAGGCATCTCACACAATTCAACTGTATAATTGATAATAATGGAAAGGCAAACTATATTGAATGGTAAATACTTTTAGTAGTTTCACACATTGTTTTGTTGTAGAATAGATTTGGTTCATGGCTAAGCTGTTTTAGAAGAGCCTTTTAGTCTCAAAAGGTTTTGGTGTAATGAGTTTAGTCTGTATGGATGATCCCTTTTGTCTTGTTAATGTTGCGGTGAAATAGCTTCTTTTGTATGGAACGTTTACATGAAATGCGTACTTTCCTCTACGTGTTCTATTATTTCACTGATTAGCATTTTTCTCCACTGAATTTTATTGTTGTTTGTTGTGCAGATTGCTATGCTCAAGTCCTCATGTGAATTTACACTAAAAGGGTTGAAGCAGTGGATGATGCCAGAAAAGGTAATTCTCTCTATACCTGTACCGTGAACTTTTAAATACAGTGTTGTCTTGACAAAACATTACTCATGATTACAGAAAGAGAATCTTTTCGTATTTTTCAGGTTAAAACCACAATAACCACATTTCCCTCATCAGCAGAAATTGTGCCAGAACCATTGGGTGTTGTATTGGTGATATCAGCATGGAATTATCCTTTCTGTATGTTCAATATCTGGTTCCTTACATCTTTATTTTCCATGAGTAATCTACTTACTTATTATATGGTATAACCCCCCTCAAAAAAAAAAAAAAGACTATAGCAAGAAAAAGGCTTCTTTGTTGAGCTTTTGTCTACTTTGGCAACTGCTTGCAATTTTTAATAATGGCATTTAATCATCCATTATTTAACTTGTGAATGTCTGTTTTTTAACCATTCCTAAACGTTATACCCCCGTTCCATATATCAACTCTCCGTATTGGACCCTCTCGCTGGCCTCAAAGGTGGCCGAATTTAACTGTAGATGTATCTATGCACATTGTTTCAACAATTCAATTGCAATTGCAATTACATATACATCATAACACAGTAAAGTTTACGCTAGTTGTAATTTGTCTAAACATTGGAGAATAAGATATATGTTAGTTGCAACTATAGAAACTTCTACACCTTTAGCTAACATCTTTACGTTTTACCATATTATTAGATAGGTCTTACCTGTGCGTATCACAGTGCATGAATATTATAGTCCTAGAGTAATTTGTGTATATACATAGATATACGTATATTTATAGATGTACATGTACATAACCAGTTAGTTATGGTGGCAAAAGTTCCAATTTCCCTCTTCTTGGAATCGTCAAGAATATGTGCACTTGGTTCTTGTTGAAAGTTCTTGTGGGATAGTCCAATGCTTGTGTTTAAAGCCGAAGCTAATTAAGAAAAGGGATTGTGTTTCCTCTTTTTGGATCACATTCGTCAGATTTTTTTAGCCTTGGATGAGGTGTGACCTGTGAGGGAAGGGCACTATATCATAGGCTTGTGATTGTAGTACTCACAAATAGTGACTAATTCAGTTCTCCAAATCATGGATTGGATCAGAAATTTGATCTGCTTTGTACCTTCGTCTTGTTCTGGTTCACAACATTTTTTCCCATTTGTATTACCATAGCCTAGTAGAGGGCTTGGCACCCTTTATAATCCGTTCAAACTCTTCCATGCTGCTTCAAAGTCGTATTTTCATCCCATCTATGCCTCACCAGGACCCTAATGGATCTGTGTTAATAGATATAGTGTATGTTATCGTTTTCTGATAAAAAATCGATACTTTTTTTTCATAATTGGCTCAACCATAGATATACCTCCTCATCTTTATGTGATATTAGAACTATTGACATTTATTAATCGTTCTCTCTTAATCACAACATTTATTATCACTTGTCAATGTACTCTTCTATACCATCTTATTTCATCGTTGTGGAAATCATTATAGGCTGCCAGAGTATATCATGTTATTCTTCTGCAAGAATACAATGAGGCTTTACAAATTTACTTCCCCAACTGGTAGCTTCACCTGTTAGATACCCGTTATTTCAGAAGTTAATTCTCATGGTCAATATAGGATTCTCAATGAAAACTTCTTTGAATTCAAGGGCTAACCAATTTACAACATGTGGCAAAGTTCTCCCTGGTCTAGTTTCATGGCACCGAAAATGTATCAAGGCTCACAAGGCTCAAGTGATTCACTGAGAATGTTGAGGGCTCCTTATTCCCTGCACTGAATTTGTAACTGGCCTTTTTTGAGTCATTGCTCATGCATAAGTTTTGTTCATTCTTCGTATTTTAAAAACCTGGCATTTTCATATTATTATGAAGCCTCTAGAAGTATCAATTACATTATCATAACATGTGGATCTCGCAATAATATATTTTCATGTTATGATTCTTACTTTTGCAGACTTATCCATTGATCCAGTCATTGGAGCTATTGCAGCTGGCAATGCCGTGGTTTTGAAACCATCAGAACTTGCTTCGGCTGCATCCTCACTGCTTGCAAAATTGTTTGGGGAATATCTCGATTGTTCTGCTATACAAGTTGTTGAGGGGGCTGTTCCTGAAACATCTGCCCTGCTTGAGCAAAAGTGGGATAAAATATTTTATACAGGTCCTTTACCAAATCCTCCATTCATTTGAATTCTTATATATTATATGAGAATCTTATGATTTCATATTGCCTAATTAGTTGATACATAACTGATCTCATATTCTCTGAATCTCTTGTCATAATTGTGACAATTCCTATTTTCACAGTTAAGAATGGTGGGAAATGAAATTTTCTAGTCACCCCTTGTGCAAGGGCAATCTTCTTCTTTGAGCACAGGAGGCCCATGATTTCACATTGTGATGATGAGTCTATCAAACGTCTATATGTGGGGTGATAGAAAGATCAGTGTGTGACAGAAAGATCTGTGTGTGTGTGTGTGTGTGTGTGTGAGAGAGAGAGAGAGAGTGTTCTAAAGCAAAAGAGACAAAGATAGGGAAGGCAATGAAGTTGATTGTATTACAAATATGCATTAGCTTCCTTTCCTAGCCTCCCGTTTAGGTCATTAATTTCAGAATTTCAAGAATTAATCGATATTAATTTGAGAATAATTTATAATTGACGGAACACTTTAACTATAAAAAAGAAAAATTCGCAGATGCTAATAAACCCAAAATAGATTGAGGGTAGCACTTCTCTTACCTTAAAATTTGTTTCGGCAGAACACAAAAGTTCTTTTATTATTTGAAATTTAATTTGCAAGGCAATAAACTAACAAAAAATTATTCATTTTTAGTTGGCAAAAAAATACTCCGATGATTAAATAAAAAATTTAATTTATTGAGCACTCAATATAATGCGCGAACAAACTCCAAGGAGTTAGCATGGTGGTCAAGACTTGAGACTTAGAGATATGTTTCCTCCTAAGTCTTAAGTTTGAAACCTCTCAAGTGCTATCAATTCTTAGAGGCTAGTCTATACATGACAAAAATTGTAACTTTAAATAGGGCTCCGCAAGTGAACAGTGAGATTGGTCTTCCGAAAACTAATCGATATTAGGTTAGGAGTAATCTCAAAGCCGTCAAAATATCTCGACTACCATAATATATATATATATATATATATGTGTGTGTGTGTGTGTGTGTGTAATAATAAATTACACCGTACTTGTACCTTTGTGGGCGTTTTCCATTCTAAAGAGGTTCTCGATCGCTTAATCCGAGTCTTTTCCCATTAATTCACTACTATTCATGCTACACGTTGATAAATAAATGATATATGTACATCAAAAAAGCTAGAGGGGCCTAGAAAATTTAACCAAAGTAGGGTACAATATTATTTGAGATGTTACTATAATGAGTGGCAGTAGATAATACTGGGGTGTACAAAGAAGAAGATGAAGAGGTGATCAATGGAGGCGGCGGCGGCGGCGACGGTGGTGCTGCATCAGCAACTGACACAAACCCAGAAGAAAGTAAAGCTGAATGGTTGTATTTCCTTGTCTCAGACCTTACTACATCAAGTTCAGCTTGCAGAGATTGAACTTGTTGTTGCAGGGCTAAAATTGCTCCCATGCACCCATAAACTGGGTCTCTAAGCCTCACCCTGGCTTCATAAACCAGACTGTTTGCAGCATCTGCTCTTTGGCTCTCTGGAACCTCCTGGTTTAATGGCATATAAGTTTCTCTCATCAGTTGACTTAAACATATGAATGTTGCATATAAATGAAGTGAAAGGATTATAGGAATTGGGGATCTGTGTAGTGCACAACAATTGAATTGAGAGAACTTGTTGTGCATAACACACAGTGAGGGATGCTGCGTGCCAAAACGGCCCCAAAAATTGCCTACAGGATTGGGCAGTTTTGTCATGCCAAAACAGTGTCGTTTGAGTGCGCAGTATATCCTGTTGTTCGCTGTGCACAGTTCGGTCAATAGCAAGGTGTGTTCGGGTTAAAATATTATCCAAACATTTGGGCATTTTTTGGGCAGCAAAACGAAGGATTATAGGAATGTGGAATCCTCCAGCGTAGCTTGCCAACACACCTGGGCGTCAAAATAACATTGTTTGGGCACCATAAAAATTGTCCGAACACTGCCCAACCCTTTGGGTAGTTTTTAGGA
>JABCMJ010060439.1:0-14537 GCA_014822125.1 Arbutus unedo
AAAATACATAAAGATAAAAAAATATTCTAAAAAAATTACGTTTACTTTTCTCCTTGGATTGCTAATATTTTTTTTCTTAAGTTTATGTATCACGGACCACTTTAAAAATAAAAAATAAAAATATTTGTTTCAATAACCGAGTTCGCGATTAATCTTTAAATATTATTTTAATCAACGGTAAATATTTTTTCAAAATAAAAATTTGCACAACACTAGATTTATTTTGGTACCAAAAACACTTAACATAAAAAAATGAATGATGGAGATATATGAATTTTTTGGTAAATTGATGGAAAAAAAAAATTAAATACCACGGAACATTCAAATATTTTTAAAACATACTTAAATATTAGCTCTTAAATTTTTAAGTATCACGGAACAATTAAAAGAACAAAAAAAATTATTTTTTAAAAACTTAAAGCTTTTTTGTCTTTAGATAGTCACACCCCCCTTCTCTATTTTTTACGGGAGAAATAAAAAGTAATTCTCAAATCTTATTTATGGCGGTGGCTAATAAAAATCTTTCTTTATTAATAACAAATTGTTTGGAATCTTCGACTACACGAAATGGTACCATTGACCAACATATTTTAATGAGTAAAGAGTAAAAATAAATAAAAATCTGAGTCACAACTCACAACAAATTATGGAGATCTATGTTAACCTTATCACTAGGAAATGATAAAGAAGTTTTGAGGGGTCGGACAACTCTACTACGGAATCTCAATGATTTGATGCTGATAAGCTTTGTGGGGTCAAGTCTACTATGGAATTTTTCAAAAAATATTGCAGGCAGGATATACAATAACAATAATGGATTATTTATTAGTGATTAAAATTTTACGGAGAATATAAGAGATATAATAACAGGAATATATGGTAGAATGATGAATTTATTATAGATAGGTGAATAATTGTAAAGATTTTTTATTGAGCACTTTACGGAAAGAAAATATAAGAAATATAAGTAGATGAATAATATTTTTATAAATAGAACGAGAATATAGAATGTGAAGAAGATATGTATGGGAAGGAGGTGATATAATTTTATTCTCATCTAAGGAGATATAACAATCCCCCAAATATCATATATGAGACTGTTTACACTAAAAATTCAAACTCTATCGAAAAAATGCTGTGTGACAACAACTATAGAACTGCCCACATCTCATCAAGGCAAAATTATTGAACTATCACGAGACGTCGTTTTCAAAAGAAAATTAATTATATTGGCAGTTAGGTGTCCCCAAAACCTATTGAACAGATTCCAGGGATGAAGAATACAATTCCTTATCCAAGAGATCGATGTCGAGCAAAGAAATAATACTTGGGAAAGAAGAATGACATGCAACATGGGCAGTTGCGTGGGCCATGATCTGGTAGTGGGATCGAAGGAAAAAAATGACTAAAAATTTTGAAATAAGTGACGTGAGAAAGACAAATGGTCTTGAAGCAGTTGCAGCATGTGCCTATATATAATTAGCAAAATATATCGAAGAAGAAGGAATCCTCGAAAGACTCAACTTTTATTTAATTTGCATTTACTTAGTTTCTATCAATAGAAGTAGCATTACTTTTGTAGTTAATTATATACGTAGCTTTGTATATAGTTAGTGTAGGTGGGGTGATTTTCTTAATTAATACAGAAAAAACTATTACCTCAATATTGACAGAAACTAACTTTTCTCCCTCTCTAAACCAGTGATTCTGCAAGCCGAAACACCGTCGAAGAACATATCGCCTCTACGGTAAGAAGGCACTCAAATCTAAACAATGATCACATAATTCTCTCAAATCCAATAACTCAAATTTTGTGTTATTGCTTACCTTTCACCTTGGTCTGCACATTTATTTATAAACTTTATGACTTAATCTTCATAATTCTCTTGAGATTCTCATTCCATATTCGAATCAAAGTAATTAAAGCTGCCTTCCTAATGGCCACTAACAAGATAAAACTGTCATGGACTCTCCAGAGAATCATCTTCAACTGTTAGAGTTTTATTTAACCTTGAACTCCTCATTCTAAGTGGAATTGGCATTGGATTCCTCATCCTTATCTGAATAAAACTTATACCAAAATATTCCAGACTCTATTCCACCGCCCTCCTCAGGTTGAGCACTTCTCTTATCAGATCGGCGAATAACCAAACTGCCTTTTCCAGGTTGGTAGACCACCAAACCACCCTTCTAAGGTTGGCTAGAAGATGAACCGCCTTTCTCAGGTCGGCTAAACTCTTACATGATCGGTACACACGCATGTGCCTGAGAGAACTAGCATGCCAAACTTAGTATACTATTTAAGAGTAGCCTAATAATCTTTTATTTAAGTTTTACGGCATCCATCAGTTAGATAGTTTCATATTCGTTGTTAGCAGTTGCAGATGGTAGATGATCGGCCCCAACTTGGTACATCGTTGTAGCGCTAAGCACGATCAGAGTTTAAATGAATCTAAACTTTGCTCTTCTTCTTATGGATTGTACAACAGTGAAGTCCAGGTATCGATCCACAGGGAAGGTGGTTACTGAGCTAGTAACGCTTTTGTATTGAGCTTGAGCACTTGAGACGCCACTCCTTTTAATCTGGATTTGAGGATTAGAATCTAAAATAAAACACTAAACACAAAACTTTGTTAATGAAAGAAAACAGGCGTAGTCATGGAGATTACTTATTCTCTGACTTAAACATAGGATATCTCTTTCTTACTACTCAATCCAAGAATCAAAGGTTTATGACTTTGGTTGGAAAATGAATCTTTGAAACTCTAATTATGACTAAGATATGTAAAAGAGGTAAGTTTTGTCCTCTAGACGATAAGTCTAGACATGAAAGACATAGAACCAAGCATTGGATATACTAGAATTGATTTTGGGCATAGCCAATCACGGCTATAATACTCCATTCTAAGCTCTAAGATTGGAACTCCACTCACCTTCTACATGCTATGAAAATTATTTGTAAAGATATCCATGCTCAAGCCATGAGATGCCATGAGATGAAGATCATCCCATGACTAGGCCTTCTAAATTTAGCCTAACATACTTAAGGTAAAACTTACAATAGAAAGAGAAGAAATGGAAAACATCTTTGAAAATGAAATTGGAATTAGAACTTGTGCTTCAAATGAAAGACTATGCTACGGAAATGAAAATAAAATATGGAATCAACTTGCAACTTGCTATTAGAGATAAGAGTACAAAATTTGAACAACTAAAATATTTCTAACATAACTTTCTAACTCTATCTCTGGGTATCTAAAATTCTATCTAAATTTGTGTATGAAATTTTATATCAAAAACTGTTAGGAAATTCTCTTTTTATAGAGCTAGCTTCCCTTCTTCTTGAATCAAAATATCCTGATAAAAAACCTTGCTTAGCCTCTAAGTTTTGCTAAAGAGGCAACTTTAATCATTAGTTGGCCCTTGGTTTGGTTTAAGTAAACTTGATTGATTGGTCAGTGTGGTGGTCGAGGTATTCCTCTTGAAAAATGGTCCAAAAAGATAGCTACATGATCCAAGAAAATCTTTTAAAAAATCAACAAAAGTGGCTGGTTCGCGAACAGAATATCTGGATGTTACTAAGAAACTTTCGGATGTTTCCCTCCACTACCTTTTTTAGTCTTCAATCTGTATTCCAAACATCCGGATGTTTGATTATTTCATCCGGATGTTTCCTTCTTCTGCATTCACCTGCTTCATCTATATCCTCAAACCCTCTGGTTTTTTATTTAGTTTGGCCTACTTAGTCAACATCCAGATGTTCTGTGACTTTTATCCGGATGTTTTCCTTCTCTGTTTCCTCTGGCCTTGGATTGGTATCTTGCAATCATCGAGATGTTTGTAGGGATCATTTGGATATTTTTGCTCGCTGGCTTTTGAGTCCATCCTTGTCAGGCATACCATCCGGATGTTTGAAGACTTCATCCGAATGTTCTTGGTTTCTAGCAACAATTTCAACAGCAGCACATCCTTGTTTTTTTGGACACTTTTTTGCTTCTTTCACAAGCTTCAATCGCACTAACATTGCTCCGTCAACCTCAGGATGACTTCATAGATCATCCGGGAGTCACGAAGACTTTTCGGAATATCCTTTTAAGCTATTTTTCCAACATCAAAGAGAAACATACCTTACGTGCAATATCAAATAAAAAATTAGAATTAATCATGAATGCAAATCTAAAACTATTTTGCTAAGCTATACGATATGTAAATATATGTGCTAATTAGTAGACGTGTTTTAAGTGATTGGAATTTGAAAGGAATACTCGAATGCAAGTTTTTCCTTGAATTCCATACTTAAGTGATCATTTTGCATTCTTGATTCAACTTCTTGTTTTTTGAGTTCGATCAAATTGTGTGTCAACACTTCAGAAAAATCCTATTCGTTGAGGTAAAATAACAGATAACATAATGCCTAGTAGTTCATGGCTTACTACTTTCTAATAAATTTTGAAAAGAATAATTATATATTATTTCTGACACGCTTGCACTCAATTCTATTTCCTCGAATAGAAAAGTAAGCCTAACAACAATTTGTAGTACACCCGTTGGGACTTGAAAAGTGTTGATGATAGTAAAAATTAAAAAGTAATGTGATCTTCTTCAGTCTGATTCAAATTTAAAACGATCAGAGAGTTAGACACAATAATAGATACCTAGAATGATTGTTAAGTTAGAGGCCAACGTGGTAGTTGTATAATTCAGACTTTTTTTTCAAATCAATCATTCATGCAAAATACAATGTATCTTATATTTATTTATTATAACGTCTGGTACATCCTAAATATCTTTTTATTTACCAAAAAATAAAATTTTTGTTGTCCGTAGAAAAATTACTTTTTAGTCAAAAAAATTATCAAATCGTGCTCCCTCAAGTACTTTAGACGTCAATTTTAAAATTCAAGGTAATTCGTAATCCTTGAGGCTCGTTTTTATACTATGTAATTTTTGCAATGTCTGAATTTTAATTTTGACATGATCAAGATGTCATTTTTCAGGCTTCATATGAAGATTATATGAAGAAGTAGAAAGTGATGAATGGATAAGTATCAAAAGTGAAGATGGATTTTGACCAGTGCATTGTTTTGGATTTCCAAGCTTTTCAGGGTCCCCCATTGCTCAACACTGAAACTCTTAAATTGTTTCTTTAGCCAAGAAGATAATATGAACGGTCATCCTCTTCACAAACATGAACTTCAGTGACTGCAATCAAAGTGATCTCTTCTGAGTTCTGAGTATTGTAACCGATGGAATTCTCTAGCATTTTAACAAAGCAAGAATAAAAGAGTTCCGATTCATGGTGAAGTGCATTTGGAAGGCCCAAATCTGAAGAAATACTTATGTCTTACTGGGGGAAATTTTAGAGTCTGAAACTTGATCCTCTCTAACGATGTGACAGATTAGCAAATTTAACAAGCATCGCTCTGTGTTAAGTAGCAGGATGGTAGTATCATTACCTGATCGATAAAACTGACCAACACCTGGTGCTGTTAGTTCTTATTTTGTGCTCATTCCGTGCACACTTTCCATGGGAAGGAAAATTTCAAAAATGCTGAACCCTCAGAAGTTAGAATCAAACTAGGTACACCTTTCCTTCTGAGATTCTCCATATTGCACAGAGTCTTGCATTACGCCAGTAATAAGGAGGACAATGGATGAAAAGGGAGTTTGCTTGAGAGTGGGGGAAATCGTGTTCATAACCCAGATACTGAAACCACAACCATATAGAAAGAAAATCGAAAAGTCACATTGGAACAATATTCTGTGTGTTCACGCTCATTTACTATGCGGAGAAATTACATTAACCATCAACGTGGAGTTGCAACAGCAAGAAGAGGAAATTTTCTGTGGGCAACAGCGCCACTGCATTCGGTCATGTCCAAATCCTCCCTCTTGTCTCCACCAGGCAAAGACCAATCAAACTTGTGCAACAGATTTGCAAAAACAAGCTCACCAATAACTGTCGCAAAAGAGATTCCTGGACAACCTCTCCTTCCAGCACCAAATGGAATCAATTGGAAGTCATGGCCTCTAAAGTCTATAGGAGAATTCAGAAACCTCTCAGGCCTAAACTCGTCTGGTTCATCCCAAGTGTTGGGGTCTCTTCCGATTGCCCAGGCATTGGTCACCACCATTGTTCCCGCTGAAATATCATAACCCATTACTTTGATATCTTCCCTTGCCTCATGCGGAACCAGTAATGGTACCGAAGGATGAAGACGGAGAGCTTCTTTGATCACTGCTTGCAAGTACTGCATTTTTTCCAAGTCATCTTCAACAATCTCAGATTTGCCTCTTAATGTAAGGATCCCTCTAATCTCTTCTTGCACTTTTCTCATGACTCTAGGATTTCTTAATAGCTCTGACATTGCCCACTCCAGAAATGTGTATGTTGTATCTGTTCCAGCTGCAAACGCAATCTGCAAGGAGTGGAACTTTAGTACGTACTAACTTAATCAGGATCGCTAACCTAATCAGCTCTGTAGAAAGAATTGTCTCTCTCTGTTGGTAGATTTTGAACGCACTTTTAAGATAGCGGTGACGTGGTTTCTACGTCTGTTAAATAACATATTGCTGATGGATTCAATAATCCACTATAAGATGCACAAAACAATAGCAACAGGATTGTTTGAATGGGTTCCCTTTCCTTTTAATGCCTGAGATTTGCTGATCATCCCATAAATTAGAGAACATTTTTTCACAGTCTGGTCTAATCTCATAGCATGAGCCTATTACATGCTAGTTATGAAGCACGGATACTCCAAAACTAGTCAGTACACGTTTCAGATACTTATTGGATACCAATACTCACTTAATACACCCCGATACGTATCGGATACACCAAAGTATCAAACATTAAAATTAAATCATTTTAATGTCGGATAAATTTTAGATATGCGTTGGATACTTTTAGGATACGGACGGATACTTTAGGAATATGTCAGGGAGATGCACTTGATTCACTTGAGGATGTCGGTGAATTGGTATACATAAATTAAGTTGCTAGTCTTTTCGTTGGTGGACCGGATATAAAAGCCGTGATATTCACCGATGAATGCGAAGGGAATGCAATTGAATATTGAAGTTGGTATGAGTAGGAATTATTATTTATTGATTTTGACTTTTGACATACATTGAATGCTTTGTATTACTTTTTGATCGGTTTTTTTTCTATTTTAAATAACTTTTGGAAATTGACTTATGCTAAATGTTTGGTATAATGTTATTAGCAATTCAGCTACTCTTCTATTTTTTTTTTGGCTCCTTTTAATTTATAGTACATAACAAATAATTATAAAAAAGTAATTTTTATAGCTGTATTCCCGACTTATCCGTATCTTGATTTTTTAGGTTTTTCATATCGCCGTATCCATATTGTATCATATCATATTCTGTATCGATATCTGTGCTTCCTAAGATGCTAACTTGCTCGAGTATAGAGTGGAAAAAATAAAAATTCTACCATTTTGGTGCACAAGGTGAATATACCATCCAAGTCAACTTATTATTATTATTTTTTTGTTATGCTCAGTTTGTATTCACGTAAATACATGACACGGTTCTACGATTTTCCCCTTCTTGCTTGCAAAATATTTTCCCCAGAAAAAGAGACTTGGCACAAATGATAATGTTACCAAACTTCCCTGCATGTCATTAACTACAAAAAAGTTCGTTGTTTTCTTTTCAGATGAAGTTGACATACTCCCATTTTTTTTTTCCTTGTGGGGAATCTAACTTTTTGAGAAGACAATAATTGCAAGTGCCCTTGAGTTTAAAATAATTCACAACTTTTTTACTTTTTGAGCTGTCAAATGAATGCAAAAGAGAACGGATACCAAATTTTCCATACTGGCATAAACAAAGCAAAAATTTTATTTGCAGGGAAAGGTATCCCGAACAATGCACCAATGTCTCGCGAATAGTTTAACTCCTTAAAGGCATCAGTGCATTTCTCGGGATAATCTTCCCTGCAAATAACGTTGCTGTAAACAAAGTGAATAAAGGAACCAAAATTAAGGGAGGAAGGATTCTCTAGTTGACACTTGACAGAGAATTAGTTGACACTCCACGTAAATATAATACAACTCACTCCTAAAATCTCTCATCAACAATGTGAATACAAGAAAAGTTCACACATAATCAATTCAACCATGTGTTTTCTTGGGAAAAGTTTACGCGTAATCAAAGGGAAATGGTATTCAAATGCCCAGTGATACATTCAAACTTAAAACCTGGTGGTAGAGAAGGGTTTCAAAGGAGTTCTGTTAAGTCATTTTCAACATGATGAAAATATCTTTATCTATTTATATTATAAAAGAGCACAGTATTTTTGAATTTGGTATATTATGAACCCTTGGATCTAGATTCAATGGTGTAGATTAAGTTTGAAAACTTTTGATGGCTGAGATGGTTTTAGGGATAGAATCAAAGGTCAAAAATGATTTTGGGCATTTCACGTTATGTGTGTCCAGCTCTCATTAAATTCATCTTTAACAATGATGGTTTCAAGGAAATTAAAGGCGTTGAAAGTCTTTTGGGTTTTCTAGGACAATGAATCATAAGTCTTACCATTTAGAAGTTTCCAGATTGTTTTGCCCCCTATAAATATGGGTGACCTCGTGTTTAGGTGTATCACATGAGTAGATCAAATAACTCTCGTTGTAATTATACTCATCATATCTGATTTTTTTTTTTGTGGTGTTTGATCTACTCTTACCTATTCCTCTTTGATATTCATTTGTGGGCCAAACAGATACAGAGGGAGATCTAAGTCTAGAGATGGCCCTAAAGACACTAGAAAATGCTATCGTTGTGGCAAAGAAGGGCATAATCAAAAGTTTTGCAAATCATTCACGAAAGGGCAGAACAGAGAGAATGGACAAAAAAAGGAGACGTAGAAGAATCCCAATATAGCTGTTTCTGAGTCCGATGAGATAATGGTTCTCTTTTGAAGATGAGGAGTGCAATCATGTGGCAGATGATGACGCTGAGTAGTTTATCGATTCGGCGGCCTTCTACCATGCAACCCCGAGTAAGGAGTTCTTCACTTCTTATAAAGCTGGTGATTTTGGGACAGTGAAGATGGGAAACTCAAGCCACTCAAAGGTTGTCGGGATTGGTGATATTTCCATTGAGACAAGTATTGATTGCACTTTGACATTCAAAGATGTCTCCCATGTTCCAGATTTGCGACTTAATCTAATTTCTGCCAGTGCCTTGGATCGTTTGGGTTATGAAAATTACTTTGGCAGTGGAAAATGAAAGCTCACCAAGGGTTTGTTGGTGGTGACTCGAGGAGATGCATGCGACACTTCGTACAAGATGCATACTAAGGTGTGTAACAATGGGTTGAATGCAATACAACACGATTCTTCACCAAATTTATGGCACCAAAGGCTAGCACACGAGTGAGAAAGGGTTGAAATTGTTCGCAAAGAAGTCCCTCATTCCTTTCGCCGAAGGTAAACCACTAAACCCTTGCGATTACTGTCTCTTTGGCAAGCATCATAGAGTTTCTTTTAGCAAAACCTCTATAAGAAAATCTGAATTACTAGAATTGGTTTACTCTGATGTCCGTGGTCCTATTCAAGTAGAATCTATTGCAGGGAATAGATATTTTGTCACTTTTGTTGACGATGCTTCACAAAAAGTTTGGGTGTTTGTTTTTAGAACAAAAGGCCAGGTGTTTGAGCTGTTCCAATGGTCCCATGCTATGGTGGAAAGGGAGACGGGAATGCTTTTGAAATGTCTTAGCACCAACAATGGAGGCGAATATACTTCAACAGATTTTGAGAAGTATTGCGTTGAGCGTGGGATTTGACATGAAAAGACAGTACAGGGAACTCCTTAGCATATTGGTGTGGCTGAGCGTTTGAATCGCACTATAGTTGAAAAGGTGCGATGTATGCTGAAGATGACAAAGTTACCAAGTCCTTCTGGGGAGAAGCAGTTCGTACAGATTGTTATCTCATCAACCGATCTCCATACAATTCCTTTGGAGTTTGATATACCAGAGAGGGTGTGGAGTACTGGGAAAGAGGTGTCTTACTCTCATCTGAAGGTGTTTGGGTGCAAGGCATTTGCACATATTCCGAAGGAGAAGAGAGCAAAACTTGACGAAAACGTTTTTGTATTTGATGGCTATGGAGATGCAGATTTTGGCTACAAGTTATGGGATCCAAAAAACAAGAAGATGATCAAGAGCCAAGATGTAATTTTTCTTGAGCAGGAAACTGTAGTAGATTTTCAAAAGTCTGGAGACACATTTGTAGCTCCTGTGACTAACTAATTCCATATTGGAATTAAGGAGTAAGAACACTTAAAGGTTAATGGAATTGGTTAACTGTGGGTGTCTGGTTTAATTAGCTATAATGGGCTGCAATTGTAAGCAAATTAATGTTCCAAGCCTTCTTGATGATTTGGTTTCTTCAATTTTTTCTATTTCTATGTCGTGTTTGTTCTTATCCAAACCATAATATCAATTTTTATTTGGTTAGATGAGAAAGGATTATTTGTGAGTAGATTTCATAATTTTCAGTTTATTTGGATTCTTGGTGAACTTTTCTTATCAATTGATGGATTTATATGGGGGTTAAGCTGAGTGTCTTTTCTTTATTTATTTATTCTTTTGCTAGGAAAAAAATGTAGGATCTGAATGTCTTGATCCGATAGGAATTACTACCTTGATTGTATGAAATTCAATACTCATTGTTTCTTCCCTACATTTTCTTATTGTGTTAGTTAGTGTTCCTTCATATTGTGCAAGTAAAGAATTTTGTATTGCAAGTGTACTTTAAAGGGGAAAAATGGAAGAATAGTATTCTTCTTTATGTTTTTTCCAATGGAAGAACATTACTCTCTTTAGTTATTTTTGTAGGCTTATACAACCTGCAGGTTCTATAGTTGCCACTTTTGCGTATCTATTGCATGTAACTAAAACTAAATTGCAAATGCGGCCTAGCTGGTTTGTCCTACTCTGTTCAAAGTGGTATGCGTTTGTTTTTTATTTTCATTTACAAACTCAGTGCTTACTTTAGTTGGATGAGAAATTATATTAAAGCTTGAACGATAGTGTTTTAGGATTCTTTGTCTCGGCTTAAAATAGAGGTTAGAAAATGTCATTAAATTACATCTGAGAGGGGAGTTGATGAGAAAGTTCAGCCTTTAAATCTTATTACTTAACATCCAAATAATTTATCCATGTAATCATAAAACTTTTGATTAGATTTCCCTTTTTGGTCTTTTAAGCGTGACTTAACAGTCCCCGCATAGTTGTCTCAAAGAACAAGTCATCATTCTTCTTGCTTGACCAGTTTTCACAACCGCATTTTTTCATGATTAGCCAATATATATTGCCTCTTAACTCGGATCAAGTAATTATTTAAATTGCACCATCTTCTATCGATTCGCATGTTAGAGTGAATGATTCTCCTTCAAGGAATTCTTAGAAATTTAGTTCTGAATGCTAAAGGAATTTTAGTTTGTCGGGGGAAGAGAAATTTATGTTGGGGTCAAATTATATTACTAAAGGCAATTCGCTAGTTCTACAACTAAAATCTGTCACAAAGATACAGAAACACCAAAAATTTAATAATACTTTTCAGAAGAAGTTAGATGTTAAAACAAAAAAGATAGAGAGGCTGACCAAGATTTGAGCTTTAATGCAATCTCTGTCTATAGAAATGCCAGCGCTACCATCCTTGTAAATTTGGAGCAAAATATCAAAAAAGTTCCTGTTGCCTTCACCTTCACCATTAGTCTCTGTGTCCACCTCTTTCAATTTCAAACGCTCATCAACAAGCCGCTCTAGGAACTCATCTAACCCTTTAGCAACTCTATCCATTCTGGCCTCAACTCCACAGACCCGATTCACCCAACCAAGCCACGGAACGAAATCCCCAATATCCAAACTACCCACTAACCCAACAAAATCCCTCAACAGCATCTTGAACTCATCACCACCACTCTGCCCTTCTCCGTATTTCTTCCCAAGAACGACTCTGCATACCACACCATTCGTAAGATCCATAAACATATCGCTTAAATTCACGAGACCCAGCTCCCTGATCTTCTCCACCATTACAGCAGTTTCTTCTCCTCTAACGTCGCGAAAAGATTGGACCCTCCTGTTACTTAGAAGCTGGAGCACGTATATGCTTTTCAGCTGTCTCCATAGCTCACCGTAAGGAGCCATGGACACGTCCTTGTAATCGTAGAGTAGGCGTTTGGCTGCACGGAGTTTTGGCCTGTTTGATAAGGCGAGATCATGGACTTTGATGATCTCTTTGGCTGCATCTGCAGATGAGACTACTAGCGCTGAGACGCTGCCGAGTTGAAGGAGCATGAGGGGGCCATGTTTTCGCGATAAGGATTGGAGCGAACGGTGTGCTAACAAGCCCAGTTGGTGAAGATTACCTATGAATGGGAGCTTAGGCGGTGAAGGGGGTAGATTTTTGGTGGTGCTACTTCGATTATTGATCAAGACCCATTTTATGAGGAGGAATGTAGTTGAAAATAAGATAAGAAAGGAGAGCAAAAAGATCGACATTTCCTTTCTCCCAGTGAACTTGAGAAGGAAAAAAATGATGTACCTGAACAGATACACTTTGTGAAGGGTAGAACTCCAACAGTGGGCTACCCATTCTTCAAAATTTCCTACCATCTCCTTGATAGAAAGGGGGATCCACACGCAGGTGAGGATATCTGCGTGGGAAATGATAGGTAAAAATGCTACAAACACATTATTTTAACACATCACTTTAAAATAACGTCATTTTGGGGTGAGAGTAAAAAAAAAATTCAGAAATTCGTTTCCTCCAAAATGAGGTCAGTCTAGGTTTTCAGTTCCCCCAAATCAGAAATCAATTTCCCCCTATATTCCTTCTATCTGCTGTTAGAGTTTCTTCTACAAGAACCCCTATATCCAATTGACCATGTTTGATGGGGTTAGTATTTGTTTCTTTTAGATTGGTGTTAGATGCATTTGTTTCTGTAGATGGGATTGAAATGAGTTATGTTTGACCATTTCAATATCCCTACTTCCAGGATCTGTTTATTTGTTCACTGTAGATGGGATCAAACCTCCTAGTTTCGTTGCTAAAATCTTTTATTCCATGTTTGGATGCTAAAATCTCAAAGAGGTGAAGCAAATTCAAAAATTGTTTAAGATTGTGAATGTTATTTTTTTTTTTGTCTCCTACCAAGCATTGTGTATATTCATCATGGGTTTTGATTTTTTCTCCTATTTTCTTTTAACTTATTATTTTGGACCATTGTTAGGTTTACTTATTTAAGTGTTAGCTTTCGATACCGGATATTGTCGTTGTTGTTTCATATAATAATATACTTGAAGACTAATGAACATCTACATTGTATTTACGTGTCTGTCTACAAATTTACTATGTAAAAATGGAAAAAAAAAATGGCATCAAGCCTTGGTGAGCGCGACTTGCATTTTGCTTTGAGAACAAACTTGAATTGAATTCCTAGTCCTTTTTTATATTGAATGTGCACTATGAGAGTGACTACGCATACATCTATTTCTTGAAATACTTTGTTGAGTGATAGCCTATTTTACTTAACGTTGGTTGCGACATTAGTTTTGTGTGGCATCATTTTAGTTGGTGATGTATTTGAATCACTTTATATTAAATATGTGGTATTAAATTAGTTTTTTTTTTAGTTTTTAAACCAGTAGATGACGTCTTCAGAGTCTATTCCGTCAGTAATGCTTTAAAACATAGAGTGTGGAGAAGAAGAAGAGGTATGGAGTGATCCTTCAAACAAAGAGTGCAATGAGATAGTTACTATACTCCAGGATGGGGATGAGGCCACAGAAAATTATGAAGATAGACTTGAAGAACTAAAAGAGAGAATGACATTCGACATACCAGAGGAAGTTTATTTGTATTATTCAAGATATGCTAAAGAAAGTGAGTTTGTTGTGGCAAAAAGAACATCGAGGAAGGGAAGAGATGGAAATTTGAAGAATGAAACACTTTCATGTAGTCGTGCGGAAAATACAAAGATAAAAACAAGCAACTCGGTCAAAGGACAGCCACAATCAAAAATTAATTGTCCAGCTCACATTATTGTTTGTATGCAATCAGATAAAAAGTGGAGGTTAAATCGGGTTGCTTTGGAGCATAATCATGAACAGAGCCTGGGAAAGGCACAGTATTTTGAGAGCAACAGGGTGCTAGATGAACATGTGAAAAGAAAACTTGAATTGAATGATAAAATTGGGATCAGAATGCATAAGACTCGTGACTCTTTTCAAATCGAGGCTGGGGGACCTGATAAGCTTCCATATCTTGACAAGGATTGTCGAAATTATGTGGAAAAATTTCGACGTTTATGACTTATGGAAGGAGATGCTGAAGCAATGCATCGTTATTTCATGAAGATGAAAGCCGATAATTCTGACTTTTTTTTTTTTGCAATGGATTGAATGAAAAGGGTCGATTAAGGAATGTATTCTGGACTAATACAAGGAGTAGGGCAGCTTGTAAGGAGTTCGGTGATGTTGTGACATTTGA
>JABCMJ010060475.1:0-11715 GCA_014822125.1 Arbutus unedo
TTTCGACATTACCTGTACTTTTCAAAAGGAAATTGTCACTCCTGCTACTTTGAACGAACTCCTTAGGACCCATTCAGGTCCCAATTTCAACAAGATAGGACGAACGTTGTGGGTGGCGACGATTTATGCGACAGTCTGGTTGCCCTGGTTATCGAGAAACGGCAGGGTCTTTAAGTATAGGCCTTGCTTGTGTTTTGGACAGTGTACTTCATGTATAGGCCATGGATTTGATATCTATAATGGGTTGTATCAACTGAATATGGTATAAAATATATATGCTATCACATGTGTTTGTACCTTTTCAAATGGACTTCATGTACTTGTTGCTTGTATTATAGTGAGTTGCAAGGAATTTGGGAGACTGTTGTGCGTTATGAACAACAGCTTCTGTAGTGCTCTAAAATGACATTGTTTTAGCGTGCAATCGGACAGTATTTTGTGCACTAAAACGACATCGTTTTGTAGCACAACAATAGCTGTTGTGCCCAATGCACAACATCATCCCCCGGCCCAATTGCATATATGGATTGCACATTAATGACTTGACTGACACAAGTATTTACATTACACCCATTGCCGATCTCGACATTTAAATTATCCAAGTCTGATCTTAGTTTGGTTGTTCCGCGCCGAGAATTACCCAAGCCTGAAAACTTACGGGACTTACCCCGAGGCCGAACCTGATTACGCCCTAGTACCCTTACATTTGTTCTTCTGACAAAATTCAAGCATTAGCTCCTTTCGCATATTCAAAATCTCCTAAGTGCTATCTCTTTGGAGATTTAAGGTCAAATTATACGATACTTTTAAACAGCTCCCACTAAAGTATTAGTCTAACATGCATGCTCTCTACCGTCTGCTTGAAAACTGAGAGAGAGAGAGAGAGAGAGAGAGAGAGAGAGAGAACTAGGCATGTGGTATATATATAACTCATCAGGAGATCAATATTATCACCTCCCACATGTTTATGGGAAATTATGTTGTGTTTGGATGTCGAATATAGACAGAAGTTTATGTAAAGCATCTCATTTACTTGCTATAAGTAGGGATGAAAGAATTATTGGAAAACTAAACTGACAAAAAAAAATGCAGTTTAGTCCTGTCCGTTGGTTTCGGTTTAGGGTTTATGATTTTTTTTTGGTTTTTCAAATTAGTTTAGATTTTTTTTATTTTTTATTCGCACTGATCGAATCGAACCGAATCAGTTACAATTTATTTTTCGATTTTGCTTATGAATATCAATTGAAAATTCTTTTTGTTATTTTTTAATTGGTGGTCTTGTCCCAAATACAAGAATTTTGAGCTCTATATTCCTATATAGTAGTCCAAAATGTAACTTATGTCCGTATGCAGAATTTTCACTCCAAACCGATCGGATTCGGTCTTCTATACCTAAAAATTGACCTAAAGCGAACCGATTTCTAAGTAAAAACAACATGGGGAATAAAACCAAACACAAACAACTTGCAAATAAAATCCATCACTGCACTTGTTGACATAACAATTTCAAATTCCTTAATTCACAACAAAACAACAAACACAAAGAGTTAAAAATACTCGAGAACGTTACATGCATAGATTTATACGTACAAATTCCGAAGTCGGTCTATATATTTATGTTTTTCCCGATTTTGAGACGAATACGAAAACACAAAAAAATTGACAAAAAATTATGCAAAAAAATTACAAAAGATCAAAGAATACTCACTATATATCTTCAACAAAAAGAATAATCATCCAAACTCAGCTTTTAGTAGCCATGGGAAATGCTAGAACAAGAAGAAACCAAAGAAAACAAAGTACCCAAGAACTGAAAACACTTGGAGAGAAGGAATTTGCTCATGATTTGCAGCAGCAGATGACCCCCGGCCGCGGCCTGCCCCTGCCGCTGCCCCTGCCCCTGTCGCTGGCACGATTCGGCCCCCTCTCCTCTTGATCTGGACACTTATTTTCCGATGATTAAAGCAACAAAAACTGCTGCTGTCAAGTGGTGGTTTAACCTGTTGGAATAGGAGGCTTAAGGATCTGCCTGAAGAGACAGCTGAAGTGGGAAAAGATTGGGATAATAAGAGGAGACAAATGAATGAAAAGGAGAAGAAATATTTGATTGGATTCATGTCTAGTGATGACCCAAAAAGATTTGGAGAAAAAGGGTGTTGTATGAATGATTGAACTTGGTGAGATGTGTGGTTCTTATACTTGTAGGAGATTAGGATAACGAATTGGCTTTTCTGTGGTCTGATAGTATGTGCTTGACCGGTCAGTAAGATAAAATTAAAACTGATCCCCCTTTGAATTTTTTTGACAAATATACGATGTTATTTGAAAAATTAATCTGATCTTAATTGTTTTTGAAACTATTATGTTGATTATCTCCCTTACTATCTAAAATCGGTCAAACGTTGTTAGTCAAGTTATTAAAATTTCAGGTTCGGAATTTTTTTCAATAAAACACAAACTGCGATATAATTCTAATCACGGCCGAAATAATTTTTTATGTTTTTAATTCTATTAGAGTTTTGGATTAAAAAACATAAAAAATCCAATATGAGTAAAATTGAATGTGATTAAAAATTATGTTGAAGTTTGTGTGGCTGAAATAAAAGGTCGTAAACTTGAAGTTTCAATAAAATACAAACTGCAATATAATTCTAATCGCGGCCAAAATAGTGTGTATTGAATTTTTGAAATATTTTTAAAATCAAAATTGAACAAATTTTGAAATTTTGTTAGAGTTTTGGATTAAAAAATATCAAAAATCCCATATGAGTAAAATTGAATGTGATTAAAAATTATGTTGAAGTTCGTTTGGCTGAAATAAAAGGTCATAAACTTGAAGTTTCAATAACTCGACTAACAACGTTTAATTGATTTTAATATTAATAGGGGTAACAACATTATAATTACAAAGACAATACGTATTAGAGTAATTTTTTAAAGTACGGAGAATTCATGTAAGAGATGTTAGTATAATTTTTTTTTCTTTATAACTCAGAGTGTTTGGATCAACAATAAGAAATATCAGTATAATTTACTCAAAGGATTTTTTATTATTTAATTTTTAATTATTCAAATTTATTAAAAAAATCCTTTGTTGTGAGAGATGAACGGTCATAATTAAACTACTTCTTGCAATTTGAACGTAAACTGCAGAGAAGCTGGGTCTATTAGGATAAACTATAAAGGTTGTGGGTGGAAAAATTGAAAGCTAAAAATTATGAGGTGGGGGGTATGGTGGGTGAGTGGGCCACCCAATAATGATAACTTTTCAAAGCTTGACTTGATCGAGTGCCATGACAATTGCGTACTACTTTTAGGGTAAATTATAGTTTCCACCCCATAAAGGGAGACGATGAACCATAAAGGGTTGGCCTAATAGTTAAGAGTTGAAATTTATGAGTTTCCTCCCTTCTAAGATTTCAAATTCAAAATTTCTTAGGTGTTATCAACTCTAAGGCGAGTTCACACAGGATTTTGTTTTGATTTTAATTGAATCTGCCACCAGCGAACGATGAGATTAATCGAAGTGCGTATAAGAGTTATAAAGAAAAACCCAAGGGAGATGATGAAAAGTAAATGCTCAAAAGACCAAGATGAAAAGGCATAAAATGGCAAGAAAAAAGTGAAAAGCATGTCAATCACAAATCAAAAGGTGTTGTGAACAAGTTATACTTCGTTTGTCACATGTATTTAGTCTCATACAAAGACTCCACCTTTTTAAGAAGACATGCAATTAATGTATATCTTCTTAGAAAGTTTTATTAGATTTTAATAATATATACACTTTGTGTTTGTACTCTAAAACTTCTTTTACGAGGGTTTATGAAAAATCTAAATAGTTTTTTATTACTTCTTAAACAGGATAGAATATTTTAAGATGATTTGAAATAGAATAGAGAACGTGCAATATAGGATAGAAAAAGCATACTTGACAGACCAAAATAGAAAAGTGAAATACATACAGGCAAAAGTGAAAAAAATTTATCGTCACCTGATCTTTTTTTTTGTGTGTGTTTTGGAGGGGGGGTGTCAAATACGGGATATGAAAGCTACAAAAACAAAAAGTGAACGAATAATCGAACAGTTGAAGAACAAATGGGGAAAATGCGAAATAAGTATTACTTTATGGGTGCAAAGTGTGATTTCAGACGACCAAGTCATATTCGATATACTTCATCCACACCCACTCGAATAAAGTAGCCATTTTCAGCAAGAATTTGGTCTCTAGCACTTAAAGCCTCTGGTCTCATTTTCATCAAAATGGAGCCAACCATATACGACCCAAATCAAAGGGTGATGTGCGGGTACCTAGTCAAATACTATTCTTTTATGGTATTTAATGATATGTTTCCTCATGAAGCTCCCGTATCTAGGCAAGGTGAGGTGGAAAACTCTGAAGATTTTGTCAAGATAACAACTTGTAAAAGTCGAATCAAGCCACAACTTGATGCTCACATCATTTGTTGGTTGATTTTCTAAGTTAAGACCTGAAGGCATAGGAGAAGGCGACGGACACAGAGGCAAATGCAACATTCTCTTAACTATAAGCTAGCGAGGATTCAGTCGAACAACAAGCATAGAGAAATATAACAGATGCTCAACCAACCGTGAGATCAATATGTTTATCGATTCAAGTTGTCACATGGGTGACACCAAGTCACACATCGTATAGTTACTGTTTCACAAAAATAATTTTTGCTTCTAATGAGCCATGAAAAATAAATGTCTTCAGTAATTGCAGGTGGCGAGCCCTAAGATTTTAACTTTGAGAAAAGGTGGATTGCTTCCCAAAAGTCTTGCATTTTATCTAATTGAGAATTTTCATAACGTTTTTTCATTCACCATTTTTTGCTATAAATTCCTCATCGATTCTTTTCCTTCCTCTCTTGAACATCTTATTTGGAATGATAAGCATAATTTTTGATATTGTACTTAGGCATACGAAACACCACTCTATGAAAAAATAAATTACAAGCAACTACATCAACAAGCTAGCATAAATGGTCCTTTTTCAAAAGACTTCTCTCTATCTTGAGATGTCCTTTTCCCATTCTACGGGAAATGCCGATGATAGATGAGTCAACAACTTTTTTTGGTATAAATGTCACGAGATACTATCTCCGATGAGAATAGGCAAAGACGCAATCAAAGTTACCTTTGAGGAGATGACCTATTTTCTATTCTATTTATGGACATTTAAATGTAGAAGAATTTAGAGTTTGAGGCATGTTATGTCAAATCGAGTACTAGTAAGAATAGAAGGACATGTAGGACTTAGGGACCATGTTGTGCATAGTGCATAAAAGAGTGTGATGTGCATCAAAACAATATCGTTTTGACGCACAAAATACTATTTACGACAAACTTCACTAGGTAGGAATCTTCATTTTTACGCCAAGTAGTTTTGCTGCACAACACGTCCTTTGTGCACATTCTCCCCATTTTCTAGAAAGAATGTACCAAATCACCTACTAATGGTAATAAAATCAATTGCAAAACGACTTGCTTTAAAGGATCAAAAGTATTGTATTTAAAAAAGTGATGGGCTCCGCTTCCCACATGGGTCAAGCCACCTAGGTATGCAGTAATTTGTAAAGCAAAAATGATACGCACATATTACTTTTACACATTATTTTTGTACATTACTTAAAATTACGTCGTTTTGTGTTGAGAAAAAATCACATTTGTTTTTGACCCATATCGCTCAAAATATATTTGAGTCTTTCTCAACACAAAACGACGTAGTTTTAAGTGATGTGCAAAAATAATGTATAAAAATGATGTGTGTGTAGCATTATTATTTGTAAAGCAAAGTGTCAGTCTCTTTATTTTCTTTATTTCTTATTGACAGCGTACTTAATTTTTACCTCTTGATCTTGTATTTATAAGTCATTGGATGCATTGTTTTGGTAATTGAATATCTTGGGACCTTTTCCTTAATCATACATTACCCAAATTGATTGTTTCCTTGATTATGGATCTTCCGCATGCTTTATGTTTTCAAATACAACAACTGACAAAATCATACTTTCCTATTTGGAACACGTTTGGATTTCAGAAGGTTTCCACCACTTTGACTAAACTTTTGGAAAGCTATTCGGAATGGCCGTATCCGTATGCCAAAATCCCATCATCCGGTCAATAAGTCCGTTTGGGCATACGTCGGTTGAAACCTTACGCGACCGACACAAGGCAGACATTGCTACCATTCGGCAATACACGTATGGGCAAGCAGCAATTTAAATCCCTTGAGCCCGTTCGGCATTACATTAGTCAAAACCCCATGCTGCCAACATGACCCATAATCCTCCTAGGCTTTTACCTGTTTCTTTTTGTTGGGTTGATTTAATATTTCAGCCAGTTACACTTATCAATTATGAACACAAATTGAAAAAAATTAAAAATTGACTATTAATTTTGCATTTGTTAGTTTTGTTTTAATTTTTTCGTATTTGTTAGTTTTGTATTAATTTTTTGATAGATTATTAATTCATTTTCACGAATTTTTTTTTTAAAAATATAAAATTATATTCAAAATTTTAAAAAAATTAACAGATCTAGTTTTGACTTATTTTTCATCTTTTCTGAAATTTTTTACCCTTTGAATATAATTTTATACTTTTTTAAAATTACTTGTCGAGACAAATTAATAATTTATAAAAAATTAACATAAAATAAAAAAATTACACAAGAAAATTAAATAAGGACCAAAAAACAATCTAATAATAGTGCAATAAAAATCACACTCCAAATAGACAAAATGTTAAAAACATTGATGCAAGAGAAATATTCATATCTTATTTTTTAAAATTTATTTGGATATTAAATATTTTGAGAATTTACGGAAAAAAAGAGATTGATTAGGATATCAAACAAATGAATTTATCTCCTTCATTTTTATATCTTTTCTTTTCTTTTCTTTGACTTTTTTTTCTTTTAGCAAGTGTCCATACACAATTTCAAGATACGGATGTATTTAAAATTGTTCAATACATATAAAACCTTCATTGTTTATAAATTCTATGTGCATCAAACAGTTTAAAATATATTTATGTTATAATATGTGCATCAGACAGGTCAGAGAATTCATTATAATTTGATACATATCCATGCATAGAATTCTTGACCTTTTACTTTATCTTCTATATTTGAAAATATTAGAGGACGCATTGAAGTTTTATTTTTCTTCAAAAAAGAGATATTGATTAAAAATTAAAGATATAGAGTGTCGGTGCAATTTTTTTAATTTTCTTTTGTTAATTTGAAATTTTTAAATATTATGCATAAAACTATTTTATTTTTTATTAAAAAAAAAGACGATTATTTTTTAAAAGCCTATCATTAGGAACAAACGAAGTACAATTTTTCAAAAAATTGATTTGGACTACCTTTTCTCTTAAATAATTTTTTTGTCCTTATTTAAAGATAATTTGTAATTTTTTTGTTTTGTCTTTAATTTTTTTTAAGTTATTGATTTGTCTCGACGAGAAATTTTAAAAAATAAAAAAATTATGAATGTTTTAAGCATACATAGAATTGACATACCATATGATGGTACTCAAGACCATGGAATAATTACCCAACATCGACAGACAATTTTTTCATTATTTCAAATTTTGTATGTACTCTTTTATCTAAAAATGATTACGGAAGAAATAGTTTAGAGAGAAATATTTTAAAAAAAAATGTAATGACAGATCAGACAGTTCCACATAAAGTCCATAGCCGAAGGCAATTAAATGCACATCATTTTCTTCAATTTGGAAAGCACAACCACCATGCATTGAGGTAGCTATCTGAAGCTAAAAATAGTCACAAATGACAAGTAATGATTTTGTAATTGAATTGTTTAAAACTATTCGCTAGTAAATGATTCTGTCCTGGACGGAAGTCGGTTCATAAGTTCATTCGGTCGGTTTCAATTTTTACTAAATTATCTCTGAACTAAACCGATTAATCCAACCTGAAATCCCCGAAATTTCCGAAAAAACCAACGAGACCGAAGCATCCGAACCGATTTCGATTTACCTATACTTTCAGTTGGGATCAGACATTACTTTTTTCACCCCAAACTGATCGGTTCGGTCCGTCATGGCCGAAAAACCTGACTTGACCGAGCCAATTTCACCTTGATTCTGTCCAATTCCCGAAAGTTTCAATCTACTACAATTCGAGGGAAATGAGGTCCTTTTTCTTTGATCCCGGAGGAACGCATTCCTCCATCTCAACCGATTTGGCATCGAAATAAAAACCCTTGGGGAAAGAGAAGACTGAATAGAGCGAGAAGTTAATCTTTCGTATCGTTGATCAAATAACGTGTATTAAGTCCAAGTGAGACCACCAAGGCTTTAGAAAAATGATAAAAGACTTGTATTGAGCCACCAAGTAACCAAACCACAAAATCAAAATTCTCATTTGGAAGTTCGGACACAGTACATTATTGTCATCTACCAATTAACCTGTCATCAATAAATAGAGCAATTTTCATTTCCAAACGGCCGAGCTAAACGGAAAAGCGAGTCAAGAAAATCAAACAACAAAAATGAAGAAGAAACTACTAATACAAAACCGAGGTCCCAAAGAGGGCCATTGTCCTTCTAACTATGACTTCTGGACAAGAAAGGGCTTCGCGCGGTGCAAGATTTTCAGTTTCTGTTTCTGGGAATTTAAAACCCAAAACAACACCCATCGCTCAGTGCTGCTATAACATAACAATCATCCCCGAACCATGGCTTCAAATAAGTAAGCTGAGTCATCTGCTCAACAAAATTTCACCTGTTTCTTTAACCAGCTCCAACTTTATCACACTAACATGATAATTTGCTCCAAAGGTGCAAATCAATGGGGCGCGAAATACCAAAATGAGTCCTCAACGTTCGATACACGAGGTTACAGATCGTCCTAGAGTAGGCTCTCACAAGCCTCAATGTCAGGTGCATGAGTGTCCAATACCAGTTGCCCTGAAGGACTGGAAGCAATAATCCTCTTCACAGCAGCAAATATAGCCTTTCGGAAAAAGTCATCCTCCACCTTCTTCAGCACAACCTTTAACACTTTAAAGTCCAACCCAGTTGCCAAAACTAGTTTCCCTACGATCTCACCGAAATTGTTGGGTGCTTTTGGTAAATCAATCCCAATGTCGTCCAACATTGAGCCATAGAGCAAGCATCCAGTCTCTATGTCCAGACCGATAAGGACCCGTTTGGCAAACAAGTATTCGAGGAGATTCACAACTGGTTCCACACATGGTGGGCTCTTCTCCAGACCTAGGGCAATGGCTTCTTTCACAATCTCAGGGTGGTAAGCTGGGGATCTCAATTCCTCCACACACTGTAACGCCTCGTCCAACATCCGAACACTGAAGTATTCTTCCAAAAGGGAAAACGTTTTCCTCCGAAGTTCTTCAGGATTCATCAGAGGAGCCATTGTTTTCGCAGCAGCCGGACTCGTCGTTGCAGGGGGAGGAGCAGGGGCACCACTGCTGCCTTGCAATACAGCACTAGCCCTACCACCCACTGTGCCGGCACTGGGCTGAGGGAGAAATTTGGAGTTCAATGATGGGGACTTTCCAATCAAGGGCTGCTGGAAACCCCTTGATATTGAGCGGGGCCTAGGAACCTCCCAATTGTCATTATCGATTCCGGGCATCCCAGGCATCTTCCTGGTTCCAGGCATTCCGGGCATCATTCCCCCCGAGCCAGGGTGGTTGCCGGGGATGAGATTCCCCTGTCCACTGTAAGTAATGCTGCGGCTATTTCTCATGCTTGCCGTAGCACCAGGGCGCAAACCCATGTTCTTTTCTGCATCTGAATGGATTTCAGTAATGGTTTTGGCTTTAACCTGCAAAAGTATTGAGAGTCACGATGACTAAAAATTTTAAACCACCACCAAAATCAAATAAATTCCCTCCGTCATATTTCATTCATCCATTTTTGGTAGTCGTAACCTTTGATTGGATTAACAAGTAATGTATTTTCCTAAATAATTTTTTCAAAATTCATTCCACAATATCTCAATCACTTCTTGTAGACAAAGTTTTCAAAATCATCTAAAAAATAAAAAAATAAAAAATCTAGACAATTATTGATGTACAGAAAGTGAAATTGAACACTGAATGGAGGGAGTAGTAGCAATGGATGAGGTGTAAAATGTTACCTCTTCACGTCTAGGAATCCAATTGTTTGCACGCCGATCAAGAACATCACGAACCATGAACCTTAGTCGTGGGGCCAGCTGGGGATTCGTTGACAGTTCTTTCAATCGACTGAAGTAGCTATCGTTGATACGTCGTGACCTAGGGTTCTCATCAAGTTGTTTACCGATAGTGTTGAAGAATTGACATATGGCCTCTACGTTTTCCTCCTCAGGGCAGGACTTAGTATCATGCCCTAAAAGCTCCTAAATTATTGATGGTCAGATATGGTTCATAATTAAAAAAAGGACATCTTTTAAAGTAATCCTGGTATTGCAAGCTACAAAACTGTTACAGTTGTCGTTTCAGAATCAGCTTCTCCGTATACTTGCCAGACAGGGTTATCGAAACCATAAATACTCAAGCAAAATGGTTCACAAAGGAAATATCTTATGGTAGTTTTCTTAAACATGCATTATTTTCCTAAGAAATCCTTTAAAATAAGTTTTCAAATTGGTCAACCCAACAAGTATTTCAACTGGAAATCTACTACTAAAAATGCAACCAGACAGAACAGCGAGGAACGAGAGAGGGAGCTCGAGGCAGAACCTGAACTATGTGATGAACAATCTTTTCTGGCACCATCTTTTGCTTCAAAAGCTCCCCAATTAGACGAATATTTCCAAGAGTGCGAATCTTAATCATTCTATCTTTATCTCTACGTTCCAACTCTTGACCAGGAGCAGTCATCTGCTTTAACTCTTCCCTAATTTCGTCAGCGCCTTCAAATGCCTCTTGGCAGTTATTCAAGAGGACTCGCTTAAACGTGATTTCTTTACCACCAGGTTCGTCAGATGGGAAAGGTGGGAGTTTCTCATTGAGATCTGAACAGAGTAGTGCATACATAGGACAGAAGGTTGGTTCCAGCACTGCCTTATCAAAAATCAAGGAGATAACTCCCTGCGTAGCAAACAGAGTACAAATTAGCCTTCACAATTACAGTGGAAAACAAACTATCATTGAGAGATTTTCCCAATCAGGTTACTGTAGGTAAGGAAAAAAGAAAAACCTTTAGGATATCAGCAGTTGTGATCCCAGAATCAATGAGCTGACCCTTTAGAAGATCAAACTTCTCTGGAGTCAGCTTATTCAATATCCTACAAAGAAAAACCATGGGCAACAATCAGCATGCATGATAGAATAATTGAATGCCATTCATATGTGCCAAATTTTGAAATAACAATAGTCAATTTGCAGAAATTTAGGATACCGATATTAACAAATACTCCAGCAGCAATATCCTGTAAACTAAAATCATTCATACATAGGTTTCTAAATCTCATAATCTTCATCTATTGGTTGTTTCATCATATTGGCCTAGAAACCCTCAAATATTTATGCATATGTTACATTTCAACTGTTCCGACACACCCTACTCAGCTACTACCAGCTACCAAACACTACAAAGACTACGTGCAGTACAAGAAGGTTCATATAGGAGTGAAACTTAACTAAATTGCAATATTACTACGTTGTCAAAACATTTAACATTTAGCCTATGTTTGGTAACCATTCCTGTTTCC
>JABCMJ010060599.1:0-14986 GCA_014822125.1 Arbutus unedo
ACCGGTCATACGAGGTGTATTACGGTATCAACAATGGGCTAAGATTGTTGAGGTATATTATATTGGAAAGATGTTTAGTTTTTAACTGATAATCCTCCCCTAGCTACTGATTTTAAGTATGCTACATGGACTACTTAGGATGCTCAGATTCGTATTCAATTATGAAACAATGTGGACCCTCAGCTCAGTGGTACCTTGGTTTTCTTGCATACTGTTTATGTGGCAGCTTAGGAGTTGTATTCTGGTGTGAATAATCTGCGGCAGACATATAGTCTTCATCAGAATTATTTTTCTCTTGCACTTGGTGAGCTGTCCTAAGGGAATACTATGCTAAGTTTTGTAGTATTTGTGAGGAGTTCAACATTTGTCAACCCATTTCTGTTGATATTCAGGTTATGCAACGCCAGTATACGTCTATGCATTTGGCTCGGTTGTCAGTTGTTGGAGGTTCGGGATTTACCTTCTCTCAGTGAGCTTTTCAATTATTTCCGTCAAGCATCGGTTTTTGATACTATCTTTGCTATCTTGGCTCCCTCTGATCATTATGGTTCGCTTCTGCTGTATATGAGGGATTTGGTTCTTCCAGCTATGGTCGTGGTCATGAGTTTGGGTTTGGTGGTCGTGATTATAGGGTTGCGATCTTGGTCATGGAGGTTTTTACTTTGGTCGTGCTTGTCATCAGTTAGGCGGAAGTGACCGTGGTCGGGGTCGTGGTTCTTGACCGTGCACAAATTGTGGAGGAATAAGCTATACAATGGAGTATTGTTATGATCTTTATGGTTTTCTACAGGCTTGCCACGTTACTACTTTTGAGGATACTGAGCTGGTTACCCATTCCTCTGATGCTATGGTGACTATATCTACAAATGAGTATCAGTGCTTTGTGTTGAGTCAGACACTATATGTGGGTTCTTCCTCCACGGCTACACCTGCTCAGATAGGTCCTCTGTTGCTTGCATTGTGTCTTCTCTTTTTTCTACTCTATGGGTTATTGATTCTGGTGCATCTGATCATATAACGTGTACATCTATTCTTCTCTCCGATTGTTAGTCTATTGGTAAAGTATCTCAATTTACCTTGCAAGTGGTTGTACCACAAACTTTACTAGTTTGGGTTCTGTTGTTTTCACTTCTTCTCTTAATTTGGATTATGTATTGCATGTTCGCTTTCCTTTTAATGTTATGTTTGTTAGTAAACTTACCAAGTCCTTGAACTACTCTGTCATATTTTCCCTCATGGTCTTGTGTTTTAGGATCTCCAGACAAAGAGGAACATTGGTGGCGGTGCTGAACGTAGTGGCGTGTACTACTTTGCTAGTAATGTTCATCCTCGCTCTGTTACTCTCCAATCACCGGTGTCACCATATCAGCATCATTGTCGATTTGGTCATCCATCCTTACAAACCCTAAAACGGCTAGTTCCTTTATGTAGCCGTCTTGATGAATTGTCATGTGAAGTATGTCAATTTAGTAATCATCATAGTGTCATTTTATCCCAGGTTGAGAATCGTGTACTTTTTACTTAGTTCATTCGAATATTTGGGGCCAAATGTAGGTTCTGAATGTTTTTGGCTTTTAATAGTATATGATTATGTAATTTTGTTGATGATTTCTCTCATGTTACGTACCTTTATCTTATGAAAAAGAGACTTGAGTTGTCTTCAATTGTCAAGTCATTTTACACGGAAATAAAAACTCAGTTTGATATTTGCATTGGTGTATTTTGTCCTGATAATGACGTGAATATTTTCATACTGCTATGTCCCAATTTTTAAAGCCCATCGTATTCTTAATCAGTCCTCTTGTGCTTGAACCCATGTTATTCTTAATTAGTTCTCTTGTGCTCGAACTCCACAACAAAATGGGGTTGCTGAACATAAGATTTGTCATTTATTTGAGGTTATGCATGCACTATTATTTCAAAAGCAAGTTCCTAAGTCTTATAAGAATGATGTCATTCTTACGGCATGTAACTTGATCAATCTTATGCCTTCTACTGTCCTCAGGAGTCGGATATTTCATACTGTCTTATTCCCTGGTTGTCCTTTGTACTCTGTACTGTTACGGGTTTTTGAGTGCGCATGTTATGTTCATGTTCTTGATTCTTGTCATCACAAACTTCATCCCCAGGCCATACGACATGTCTTTCTTGGTTACTCTCGCACTCAAAAAGGGTACAAAAGTTATTTTCCGTCTCTTTGTCGTCATTTTGTTTGTGCGGATGTTACGTTTGATGAGTCATTGTTGTTCTCTTCGTGCAACACAGATCTTGTTCATCCATCTTGGTGTATTTCTTGTAGTTACTCTCTCCTTCTATGTCTCTTGTAAAACCCTTGCAGGTGTATGTTCGTTGGTCAAAAACATCATCTACCTTGCCAACTTGCCCTCACACCTCTCTGTCTCAAGATCCTATAGTTTCATTTCCCTCACCATGGCCTGATCTTTTCATTGCTCTCCATAAAGGTACCTGCACTTGCACCTCTTATCTGCTTTCTTATTATATGTCCTATGATCATTCATCTCCTTCTCTTTGCGCTTTTGTTGCTTCAATTTCTTTTGTCTCTACTTCTACTACTATACAGGAAGCCCGTCTATGCCTGAATGGCGGTCATCTATAGAGGCTGAAATGTCTGTTTTGAATAAGAATGTCACTTGGGAGTTGGTCTCTTCCGTCGGGCAAGTCTATTGGTTGTCGTAGGGTCTTTATTGTCAAAAAACATTCCAATGACCATTGAGCGGTATAAGGCTCACCTTGTGGCCAAAGGTTAGACCCAGGCATATAGTGTTGACTATGTCGAGACTTCATCTCCTGTGGCCCAGATTGTTTCTGTCTGTGGTATTATCTCTCTTGATACTACTCTCGGTTGGCCCTTGTGTTAGTTGGATGTCAAAATGATCTGTTAGAGCAAGTGTATATGGACGAACCTTCAGGATTTGTTGCTTAGGGGAAGGGTTCTGTGATCTGTCAGCTCCACAGAAGTAGCTACCTCGGGCTTGATTTGGCAAATTCAGTGATGTGTCACGGTTTGGTATGTGTACATTCTGACTACTCAGTTTTCACTCTATACGCTGGCTCGCAGGAAAATACTATTAATTGTGTATGTGGATGACATCATCATTACTTGAGATGATCGTAAAAGAATTGATAAGTTGAAACCGTTTTTACAAAGATAGTTTCATACAAAAGACTTTGATTAGTTGCAATATGTTTTGGGTATTGAGGTGGCATGATCCAATGATGAAATGTCACAGAAGAAGTATGCATTGGACATTTCGGAGTAGATGGGTTTAGTAGGGTCGAGGCATATGGAGACACCTATAGGTCTAAATATCAACTTTTGTGTTGATCAAGATTCCGCCTCATCCAGACCAATATCGTCGTTTGGTTGTCAAGTTGAATTATCTCATAATTATTCGTCCTGATATCTCATTTGTTGTTAGTATGGTGAGCCAGTTTATGTCAGCCTCTCGTCTTCCACTTTGGGAAGCTACTTTTTGCATTGTGACGTACCTTAAGGCCCATCCTAGATCTGGTTTGTTTTATCGGTCTAATGGTTATATGGATGTCCAGGCCTATACTGATGCTGATTGGGTAGGATCACCCTCCTATAGGCGATCAATGACCGGCTACTGTACTTCTGTTGTAGAAATCTTGTTAGCTAGAAGAGCAAGAAACAAACGGTCGTTGTAATGTCTAGTGCATAAGCTGAGTATAGGGCTATGACTTATTACATGTGAGATTATGTGGGTGCGGTCTTTACCGATGGAGTTAGGATTTCATGTGCAGTTGCCTATGATTACGTATTGTCATAGTTAGACTCACTTCATATTGCTTAAAACCTTGTATTTCATAAGATGACCATTCATATTGAGGTGGATTGTCATATTGTTCGAGAAAATGTAGAGAATGGTGTGTTGGCCATTCTTTTGTGTCTACAAGAGTTCAGCTAGCATATATCTTTCACCAATCCATTGTTCAAATCACGTCTAGAGTTTCTATGTAACAAGCTGGATCTTTATGATATATACGTTCTAACTTGAGGGAGTGTATTAGAATATAACAGTTAGGTTTTTATGTCTTTTTGTCATGTTTTGTTACTCTTTATATTTAATGTTATGTGTATTAGTGTTAAGCAACCCAAGACACCTTTTTCCTGCCTAACAGAAACTTTAAATTTAAAATTTCTGTCTTTTATTACAAATTACTCTTGGTTGACTTATTCTCTTGTGAGTTCATCTTTAAATTTCTTTGAACTTCCTCTTTCCTTTCCTTCACTTTCCATTGTCTTTTTCTCTCTAATCAAAAGATTCTTAAGTAAGAGCACTGAGCCTAGATGAAGAGCACCCTTGACCAAAAAAGAGACGAAGCTGGTGAAAGTCTTTCACAACTCCAGCTAAACAAAAGTGTCTACCAGCGTAATTACCATCTTGTAAAGCAATGAGAAATCATATGTTGGATGTATGATAACAGTTTTTGGATAGAAAGTTCCGACTTCTAGATAAATGAAGTATATATCCAGTGGTATCTGAAATTCTAGTAGTAGTTCTTCTCTCTGATGAATCTAGAGCTGCCATCGCCCGTTTATTCTCATCGGTAGATGCAAAGCTATCAATTAAATTTTTTTTACCTTATTTTAATTTCTTTTCTTCTCTCTTTTGGCAGATATTTGGGCATTCAACAGGTAGTTTTTGGTGGTCGCCGAATGGGTGATTGGGAAGAGGGAATGACAAGCCGCGACGACGGTTACAAATATTTTCAGATCTGAAATGAGACTGGATTTGAGTACTTGTGTTTTCCGAAGCCTGTGGACATTCTGTTTTAGACAGCCATAATAACCATGGCATAGAGATATGAACAGGACATCAGATATCCAAGTGATAATTTGCAGGTACCTAGTTGAAGAAACAGTTCGTAAACTAGAAGGCACGGTAGAGATGGTAGGATGTTGTTGAGATGTGAAGAAGCAAAGGTACAAGACCAAAACTTGTTGAACATCAATTGGATCAGTGCTTTGGATGCGAAGGATCAGGGCATCCTTTATTTTGGATCATCACGGTGCGTTATTTACCAACTTCGAACCAGGCTTAGTTTAACTATCTCAGGTTTAGTTGAACTTCTTGCAAGAAAACAACATCCTTCTGTTTGCTGAGATGGGACATAGCCTATAGTCAATATCTCTTGCATATGCGTGAGTCAATGAAACCGTTTTAAAGCAATATGACATGTCTTCATCCTAAAAATCTTGTGTTTTGGGCTGGTTTCTTGAAATAGCCTAACTAAACAATAACAATGTGAGGCGTATGTAACTGGATTAGTGGCTTTGCGAAATATCTGTTAGTGTGTTTTTCTCACCGACATTATGACGTTTTTGTTTTGTTTTTGGTAATAGTGATATCTTGTATTTGACCTTTATTGTCATTACGAGGTTTTTCTGAACTATCATATGCCTTGCATGAAGGTTTTGTGGTGTAATAGTAATAATTTATATTGGTTTTGTTGGTCTAGTTCAGTTCTCATAAAGGGATTATGTGGTTGGGGTGATTATGGTTTCCAAATTCCCAGAACCAAACCCCATGTGATGAGATACATCGACACCCCTCACCACAGCAAGAGGTGATGAATGCCGATGGGGTGTGGATGCTAGGTTCTTTCGGCAGATTGCAATGCGCCATATGCCAAGAAAATGAATTGTGTGGAATCTATAAAGGCCTAACAATACAAAGAAATGCTGAATGTTGTGTTGGGATTAATGCCCTCAATACCAATTTATTTATTATTTCTCGTATACAATTAGAGTTTTATTTTGTTATTTTGAAATGTTTTATTTCATACATTAGACGTAGTTCATGAGATGAATATTAATGATTCATGAAATGAATAACAAAAGTTCTAAATTACATTGAATATGGTCTATGTATGTGAATGTGATTTACATATAGGAGATATAAATCATAATTGCTTGTAATTTAAAATTATTCATAGTTGTTGTAAGAAAGAGACTATCTATCAGGTTAACTGCAACATAATTAACTTTTATAAGATAGAATGATTCATCTCAATTATTGAAGTGAAAGACTTTAAGTCAACATGTTGGTGTATATAGTATACATTGAAGGACCATTATAAGAGACTATTTTAACGACTGTTACACGAAGTGTGAATCTTATAATGGTAATTGTAATTTATTCTTAATCCTGAGAAAATAAATGAACTCAAGTTTTTATTATGTGTCACTTTAATTCACCAACGAGTGAAGTTTTACTTCATCGACACTTCGGTGGATTGCGTGATTTATGTTAGGATTGTGATAACTTTATTTTCAAGATAAAATTCACTCTCTATTTTATTATAGAGTATAATGTCCCCTTGAGTTAGTTCACTGGATTAGTCTTCGGAACCTAGTACTAGTCATTTTAATGAAAAGTTCATTAGAATCTTTTTTTAGATTAATAGTGAGTGAACTAGTGTTTAATGGATTTAAAATATAATTATGCTTTGGCTTGATAGTAATTTTGTAATGACCAATTGTTGCCCATGGACATTGCATGGCAAAGGGGTTTGATATTATGGTATTAGCATTTAACGGTGTCACGACCCATCCCAAAATAGGGTGGATTAGTGATCAGCCAATGAGTCCCTTACGTAAATAAGAGTTTATGGAATTTTATGTCTTCTATGTTAAATCATAAGAGTTAATCAAAGTAGTAAAAACATGCAATTAATTAAACGAAATATTTCACAAGGACGTGCATAACATGTCATTCAAGATTAAAGTACAAAACGTAGTTTATATTAAATCTTAAAAAATGGCCACCTATGGCCTATTGAACACAAGTCTTATGTACACATACGTATCTACAAATGTAATAAAAAAAGTGCAGCCATCTCGTGACCTGACATGTTGCATAGTAACATTCATTAGCATAAAGTTAGTGTGAATCTAGATATGCAGATCTTACAAGTTTGCAAGGTTTTAATCTCATTTATTGTATTTTAAACAGCATATTATCAATGTTCAGGAATCGGTCCATAGGCCGTAGCTTGAGGACATAACAAGGTATAATATTAGTTTTTCGTAACCCGTAGGTTGTGCAGTTTAAACAGTTCAATAACAATTCATGCTTTGACATTCAGAATATAAACAACGGTATATGCTAGAGCTAGTGTAGGGAGCGACCCTTAATAATCTTAATGATAGGCATGACGTCATCCGATGTCACTTCGCCGTGGGACCATTCCTTATTTCAAATCATCGTTTTTCTCACCCCCAGCAGCCAGGGATTCATCGTGTTATGAGATGTCATTTATGCTTGTCTTTGTGTTTAAAATTCATAAGTTATAACATGGCTTAATGATAGATAAAACATCTTATCATTCAACGTGTTTAAACATGCCTTGAATGTAAATAGGTTTTCATATCAAACATAATCATGCATGTTTGAACTCGCAGTAAAAAATATGCAAGTAAGATAAGTATATCCGGACTCACCTCACGTAATTTGATGATTTTCACTGACTTTAATGTCACAATTAATTCCTATAATAAGAAATGCAATGGTTTAATAATTATCATGAATTTCAATTTCTAATGACAAGGTCATCCTAGACATGATACATTAACATTGACATCACCTATCCCAACTTGCTAAAGCCTGAAATGAACGGATCACACTAGGTCTAGTAATATTCGAATGTGAATGTACAAAGGTTCGGGTAGTTATGAAGTCAAAATGGGGGTTCCGGGGTTCGAAATAATTTAAGTGCAAAACCTGACAAATTTGCTGAAATTTACACTGACGAAAAGTAGCTCGAGCACTTAACCTAATGGAATCTATAGTTCACCAAATTTGACAGGGTACTAGTTTAGGATGTTGGAAACACATTGTAAGAAGAAAACAAAGTCCAATTTGATCTTTAGTTGGTGTAAAAATGCAATGGAACAAGACTGTTCCAGATTGGACACATCATATGGAAATCTCAATTAAAGGAGTTCTAGATTTTCAATTGAGTTGGTTCCAATTGGGAATGAAAGATAACATATCAAGGTATATTCATACTAAATTTGAGGTCCATCCGAGATTCGTAGCATTCTAGAACTTAACTCAAAGTTCAGGGTCAAAATTGTACAATCTAGTAGTCAATCCGGCTTGGAATCCGAAATCCGGATCCGTGACTGGATTCGTGACCAGATCCGTGGCCGGATGTGTCACATAATGGGTTCCAGACCATGATTTCTTCTGATTTCTTTCTCTAACCTCAAATATTTATTGATATCTTATAAATATGATCAAATTATGTCTACCTTAGTCTTAAAATCGAAAAGTTGACAAAGAAATCCTAACTTAGACGATTAAGGAACTCACTATAGAAAGAGTAGTTGAAAAAGTAGCTGAAAGTTGAAGAAGCAGCTGAAGGTTGAAGAACAAGTTGAAGAAGCAGCTCCTCTCTTTCTATCTAACGCCCCATGTAAACCACTGACCCAACAATTTGTTGGAGCTTAATCACGTGGCTTAAAATGCTTAAACTCAAGTTATTAGTAGTAGTTTACATGACTCATTATATACCCAGAATTATCCATGTTCACTTTTGATGTGGGACGGGATGTCACAATCTCTCCACCTTTAATACCTTGCGCCCTCGCAAGGGATTTAACACTAGAGTCATCACGGCCTAACCTCGGATCTGTTCTCTAGTGACCAAACAAAGTCTCGACCCCACACTCGATCATGTACACAGGTCGTTCTGATACCATTTGTAATGCCCCATGTAAACTACTGACCCAACAACTTGTTGGGGTCCAATCACGTGGCCCAAAAAGCTTAAGATCAAGTTATTAGTAGTAGTTTACATGACTCATTATATGCCCAGAATTACCCATGTCCACTTTTGATGTGGGACAGGATGTCCACTTTCATGGGTTTAAGTAGGCCAAAGCCTTAAGCAGGTGGTGGCACAAGTTGGTGGGTGTCAAACGTTGGAGGAAATTCGCATGTGAATATCAGACGTGAAATATATCTACTATTTCAATAGGAAAATTATCACATGTCACTTGGTCCACCTCCATAACGTTACAACACCCGGGAAAGCTTGCATTGCCTATTTATCCTTTGATCCAACCTCGGGGTTTCGAACACGAATAAAAATAAAAACCGTGACAATTTCCCGATTTCCAATTAAATCTCGAATTATCATCGAACTAGCGTTTAATTATTAATTTTAATCCCCGTTAACATCCTAAACTACCTAATTTTGGGTTGGGGTCTCACATCCTCCCCACCTTAGGAAGTTTGGTCCTCCATACTTGCTCGTGTGTGAATTATGATGTAACGAGATGTTATTAATTTAAATAGGAAGAATTAGGTGTCATACCTCAAGTAAATAATTCCGGATATCTTTGGCGCATGTCTGTCTCCTTCTCCCACATTGCTTCTCCCGTGGTTTGGTTCTCCCACCAGACATTGACTAGTGGAATCTCTTTGCTCCTTAATTGTTTGATACGCATGTCCAGGATTCGAATAGGTCGTTTTTCATAGCGTAGACTTTCCTCCAATTCGATAGGCGGTTTTTGTAGAATGTGTGTCGGGTCTGACACATATCTTCTCAGCATAGACACGTGAAAAACATCACGTACACTAGCAAGTTTAGGTGTCAAGGCCAGTCGATACACAACTAGTCCTATCTTCTCGATCACTTCGAAAGGTCCAACATAATGTGGATTGAGCTTCCCTCTCTTTCCGAATCGCACAACTCCTTTCATAGCTGAAATCTTGAGAAATATGAATTCTCCTTCGTGAAATTCTAGCTCTCGACAGTTAGCGTCTGCATAGCTTTTCTATTGATCCTAAGCAATCTTCAATCTATCCTAGATCAACTTGACCTTCTCTGTCGTTTCTTGAACAATCTTTGGCCCCGTAAGTTCAATTTCCTCAACTGTTGTCCAACAGGATGGCGATCTGCATTTTCGGTCGTACAATGCCTCAAAAGGTGTCATGCCAATGATGGCTTGAAAGCTATTGTTGTAGGTGAATTCTGCCAAGGGTAAGTGCTCCTCCCAATTGCCTTGGAATTCCAGTGCACATGCTCGTAGTAAATCCTCTAGCGTTTGTATGGTTCTTTTTGACTGCCCATCAGTACCATAGCCTTCTGTAGAGATTGTCAGAATCTTGAAACAAATCTTGTATCTCAATCCGATGTAATGGTTACTGGCGCTCCATGTAAGCTTACAATCTCCCGCACATATAAACTAGCCATATGATCCATCAAATACGTGTTCTTGATCGGCAAAAAGTGTGCTGACTTGGTCAAACGGTCAACTATCATCCATATAGAATTATTGCCTTTTGTTATTCGAGGAAAGCCCACAATGTAGTCCATAGTTATATCTTCCAATTTCCATTTGGATATCGGCAACGGTTGAAGTAAACCTGCCGGCTTCTGATGTACAACTTTGATTTGTTGACACTGTAAACATCTACTAACATATTCTGTGATGTCTCGCTTCATTCCCATCCACCAATGTGTTCGTCGCAGATCTTGATACATCTTTATCATACCGGGATGTATTGCCAGCTTTGTCTTATGTCCTTCATCAAGAATTCATCGTTTAAGTTCTTCATCATTTGGTATGCACGTTCAGTTCCGAAATCGTAATAGACCGTTGATCATGGTAAATTCAGAATCCGACTTGGACATTGCATGTTTGTAAACCTTCTTCAACTTAGGATCCACCGGTTGTTTCACTTTGACTTCTTCAAGAATTGCTAGTTCAACGATTAATACTGTATAAACTCCCGTCTCTTGTTTGTTGTACCATTGTCGTTCCACGTATAAACAATTTAGCCTTCCCATCGTCTTACGGCTAAGTGCATTCGTCACCACGTTTGCCTATATTAATATTGTAGTCCTTCATTATTTCCAACCATTGGTGTTGTCGTAGATTCAAGTCTTTTTGTGTATGGATGTACTTTAAACTCTGGTGGTCGGTAAAGACATCACACGTAACGCTGTAAAGATAATGCCACTAAATCTTTAAAGCAAATACCAACGCTGCTAATTCCAAATCATGAGTAGGATAATTCTTCTCATGTGGTTTCAGTTGTTGAGACGCATAGGCAATAACTCTTCTGTGTTGCATTAGAACACAGCCAAGTCCTTGATGTGAAGCATCGCTATACATCGCAAAACCTTCTACTCCTTCCGGCCGTGTCAAAATAGGTGCTGTTGTAAGCCTCTTCTTCAATTCCAAGAAGCATTCCTCACGTCTCTCCATCCAGACAAATGGCTCGCCCTTCCGTGTTAACTCTGTCATCGGTACTGCTATCTTGGAAAAGTCCTGCACAAATCTCCTATAATAGCTCGTTAGTCCAAGAAAATTGCAGACTTTTGTTACAGTTGTCGGTCTCGGCCAATCTACAATTGCCTTGACCTTTTGATCATCTACTGAGATTCCCTCTCTGGTAATGATATGTCCCAAAAATGTCACACTCGTCAGCCAAAATTCACATTTCTTGAACTTGGCGTATAACTCCTGGTCCTTCAACGTTTGGAGCACGATCCGTAGATGTTTAGCATGTTGCTCCTCACTTCTCGAGTAAATTAAGATGTCATCGATAAAGACAATAACAAACTCGTCCAGGTATTGCTTGAAAATTCGATTCATCAAGTTCATGAATGCTGCCGGTGCATTTGTCACTCCAAATGGCATAACTAGGAATTCATAACGGCCGTATCGGGTCCTAAAAGACATCTTCTCCACATCCTCCAACTTCACTCGTAGTTGATGGTAACTAGAACGTAGGTCGATCTTTGAGAATACTCTCACTACCTGCAACTGATCGAACAAATCGTCAATCCTTGGTAAAGGATATTTATTCGTAATAGTGACTTTGTTCAACTCCCGGTAGTCAATACAAAGCCGCATCGTCCCATCTTTCTTCTTAACGAATAATACTGGTGCACCACACGGCGATGAACTTGGTCTGATAAACCTTTATCTAGTAGCTATTGGAGCTAAGTCTTCAACTCCTTTAGCTTGACCGGAGCCATACGATACGATGCTTTTGATACAGGCTTCATCCCAACTACAGTCTTTATAACAAAATCTATCTCTCTCTCGGTAGGCATTCTTGGCAAATCTTCGGGAAACACTTCCGGAAATTCTCGTACTATTGAAATATTGGCCACTTTTAACTTACTAGTTTCAGGCACTGACACACTATATAGGTATCCCTGACAACCTTTCTGCAAGAGTCGTTGGGCTCGGTTCACAGAGATAATGTAGGGTGGCGTCACAATCTCCTCACCCTCAAACATAACTTCCTTGTTCTATTTGCTGAGAACTACGTGTTTATGGGCACAATCAATAGTAGCTCTGTTACCGGATAACCAGTCCATACCAAGTATCAAGTCAAAAAAATTCATCTCCACTGGTATCATATCTATTATAATGTCAGTATTGCCAATGTGGACATCACACTCCCGTAATACTGTAGAGCACATCATGCTCCTACTCATATGGGCTGAGTAACAAATAACTCATATTCCAATGTTTCAACTTTCTTACCAAGTCTAGCAGCAAACGATTTCGATATAAACGTGTGATGAACTAGAATCAAATAATGCATAAGTAGGCATAGAACATACAACTATGTTACCTGCCACCACGTTCTCGTTATTCATAGGATCACCAGGCACAAGCGCATAAGCTTGGCCCTGACGCTGCTCGTTGTTTCGATTCCCTTGTCCTTGTTGTCCTTGTTGTCGGTTATTGTTCCCCTCTGGTCTCCTCCCCCGATTTCTCACATTACCTATCCTCGGTTCTAGCCTCCTTGGGCCCCTACTGGCACCACATTCGCTTCTGATCCCATCCTAGGGCACTCACGTCTCATGTGTCCTACCTGCCCACAATTGTAACATTGGTTAGAACCGCTTCTTCTCCAACACTCCCGTTTGTGTCTTCTGTCACAAATTTGGCACACTAGCACAGTCCGCTATGAACTACCTTCACCCTTATTCTAGCCCCCCATGTTCTGTCGTTTCTGACTACCTAATCCTCCAACTGGTACCGTCTGTCGATGGTTACTTTCTTGATATCTCCACTCTCCACCACATCTTGTTCTACTAAGATTGCACGGTCCATAACCACAGCATAAGTTGGCATCTGCAAAGGTCGTACTATTTGCCTAATGTCATATTGGAGCCCCTCTTCAAATCTTCGAGCCTTCATTCCTTTTGTCACTATCAGGTATGGTGAGACTCTGCTAAGTTGGTAAAGGTAGCTTCATAATCGGCTTCCATCATAGTGCCCCACTGTCTGAGTTGTTCGAACTCTAAACATTTTGCAGCCTGCATGGCGCATGGCATGTACTTCTCCTCAAAAACTTCCTCAAAGCGTGTCCAAGTCATTCAAGGCTCACCAGTTCTCATTAAGTTCCACCATCTCTTTGCTTCCTCGTCAATAGATATGCCCCATCTCGACCTTCTGATGTTTGTCACTCCTAATCAGACGGAAATTCTTCTCCATCTCTGCACCCATTTCTTTGCTCGCACTGGGTCCATTCCTCCATTGAAAGTTATAGGTTTCAATTTCAAAAACTCCCTAATTGCTCCTGCATTCGCTGCCGGTGGATTCGGCTGAGCAACTACTTATTGTTCATCTGGTTGAACCTCGACATTGTTTGCCACTGGTAGAACTACATTAGGTTGTGGCCCAGGTGGTTGTTGATGTTGTGTCTTCAAGGTTTCCACTAACAGCCGCATCATATCCCGTAATTCAGTAAATTGGGCCCTAGTCTCACTATTATTGTTGTTGTTTGCTTGATTATTACTGTTGGAATCGGTTGACCTCATAAGAACCATAATGCTGTACCAAAATGTGAATGTTCTAGTTAATGCATATAGTGTTGTTAATAACTATCATCAAGACAACAACTCATGCATATCATACTTTCTACAAATGTTAAACTTGTACTTACATTAAGCTGATACACTGAAACTCGAGTACATATACATTAGTTCCACACAAAATATCAGCATATATTATACTTCTTCATATTTTACAACTCCACTAGTTACACACCACCATCCCCTATCTACACGTCAACCCTCAAAACCCCTTACGCTAGTCTCCTATTTCACAACTTCTATTTTACAACTTACTACCCTCCTCATCCTACTTAGCTTCGGGTCCATTCACCGAAGCCTCAGACCCGCTCCTTGACAGGACCTGGTACTCCATTGGTGCTTGTGGAGTGCCCGGATCCTCTGGGTCTTCATCATCACTGCCCCAAACCATATTATCATTTGCACCATCAGGGTGCTCATGGTATGCATCATATTCCATCGCTTACTCCTGCGCTGCTCTACTTGATTCACTTATTGGAACTCCGTTTGAGTCTATCTCCTCCCTAGGCTCTCCGGCAACCCTCGAACATCCACCCACCTCAAAGGTGGATGGTCCGCTATACACCCGTGGCGGCCACTATGAGAACCCGGAAAACTTAAAAATTTTTTTTTTTATAAATTGCTCGAAAATTTACAATATAAATTGAGTGGTTTTATGCACTTTCTGTATATATAATGATTTGGGGGTTTAGGTGCGGTGTATGTTGGATAAGAGACTTGTTGGTAACATGTGTTATACTTGAGGGGTGTGAGTATAATTGGGGTTTTAAAACCTTTATATTAGATTTTTTTGGGGGGAAAAACTCATTTTTTCTCTCTACTGCTTCACACACACACACACACACACACACACGCACACACACACACACACACTCTCTCTCTCTCTCTCTCTTAAAATCTCTCCTCAAATTTTTGCTACCACATCAAATTTCTCTTGGGATCTTCAAGAATTAGTCACTTACGGAGGATATCTCAAGTTTGATCGTGTTTATTTGCTTGGAGGAGGAGTATTCGAAGATTTCATTGATTTAGGGGTTAGGGCTTACTTTGGAAGCTCAAATCTTTCGATCCGACACTCTAGGTA
>JABCMJ010060618.1:0-15313 GCA_014822125.1 Arbutus unedo
TTCATAGTCTTAGGTGGAATTGGACACACCACCAATAGGATTGTAACACAGTATTTCAGTAGGTCTGTCTTGGCTATAGGAAATGGTATAGTTTCAACTCACTGTGTTAGTATACTTTGTGTGTATTGAATATGACTACTTTGAGATTATTGTATTTATATTGACAATATAATACAATTCACATCTTATGGTTATTATGTATACTTGTGCTCTTAATCCAAAGATAATTAATCGATGTGTATATTTAATATTGCTGACTTTGATTCATTATAGAATGAAGCCTTGTGGGCCAATAGTCTCGATGAGTTGGGTCACAATATTAAGTGTATGATAATTGTTAATTACTAATGGAATCCACGTCCTTTTATAGGGATTGATGATATTCTTTTGAGGAAATTTATAAGTTTCAATTATGTCAAACCCTATAGGTGGATATTTTAATCAACGGGTATCTATAATCTCAACGTGGGGAGATAAACAAGTATTTTTAATAATATGGAGTTCGAAATATAATTTTGAGATACGGGAGGGGGATGCAATTATAATTCTGTAGTGGTATGAATTTTAATTTATATAATTCGGAATTAATCCGGGTTGGATTAGGAATCCCGAATTATATAGGAAGCTCAGACCATACTCCTCCTAGGAGTCCCTACCGTTGCCTATATATACATTGCTATGCCTTCTAGGTAAAAAAAAAATTGAATATTCAAAATATTGAGAGAGGCTCTATGAAGGTAAGGACATCACAATTTTGAGCCAACACTCAGTTCGTGATCAAGGTGCAATAGGATTATGATAAAAGATCTCGAGGTCGGTCGAGTAAGATCGTTTCAGTCGCGCTCTAAATACGATCAGGATCAAACTGTGAAGATAGTCGAGATTAAACCAGACAGATCTCGAAGGTATGAACCCTAATTCCACCAAGTAGGGTTTCATAATTTTTTGTTTATAAACTGTACGCGTTCATCATTGGGTCTCCGAAATTGATTCCTAATAGTGTTAGGATTATATAATTCTCTGACCCGAGAGAAATTGTGGTGCCAGATTAACCATTCTGACTAGAAAATGGTATAATCACTCTTGATTATTTAACCAACTTCGACGGAAATTTTTTTAGTCTTAGGGCTAAAGGTACATTATTCGCGTAGTTTTGATTTCATCTTCAATTATTTCTCCTTGCTAAATTATTTCATCAAAGGATCTTCTGGTTGAAGTGTAGAACTTGTCATAGTAGACCCCTTTACAGGTTTGGATGAACAGATACACATACTTAGAGCCGGCTAGAGATGAAACAACTTGTGTAGCTAGATTTTTCAACGAAGTGCATAAGCTCAAAAAGATTCTTCAGGTTCTTATTCTATCCTTATCAGGAAAAGTCGATCTATGACCAACCCAGGGTTATGCCGTATTATTTTAGGAATTCTCGTGAGAACTCCGCCCATGTCCTAAAATGGCAGACATTATCCCAACGAACCATTGTGTTGCTAGTCCTACAATGCTGTGTTGAAATATATGTATCATAAACTTTTCTTGATTTTGATAACCACATAATGCTCCAGCATAGAGGCGAAGGTGGGTCATGAGATCATTGGATTATTTAACACACCCATTTAATACCTCATCCAATCACTTGGTTATTTAACACACTCTTCTTAAATATCACATTAATAGAGGTCACTCCGTCTTCTTTTACACATCCAAAACTAAAATGCCATACAATCGGACCCTAAGGATTTATGTACACATATACATATATGTATTATATGTATGTACATACATATATGTATAATATATACACATCTTCATATCTCTCTCTCTCTCTCTCTCTATATATATATATATATATATATTATATTATATTATATTATATTATATTATATTATATCGTGAATTTGGAGAATTTGGTTTGTTTTTGGAGTATTTGTGATTGAGTAGAAACAATTTTCTTCTTATGAAAAGGTAAGTATATATTAATGTGTAGATGACATTTTTTCCAGTATTTCTAGTCTTCAATCCTTGGCTGCTCCGTTCTTCATCAATGGACCCCCCTCCCCCTTCCCCACTTTCTCTGTATCTCTCGCTCACTTGCTCAAAATTATTGCTGATGTTCTAATCGTGCCGTGTGATTGATATCACCATTAGAAGTGGAAAATTTATTTTATGGTAAAATTTCTCATAGGTCTATAAGTTAATAGATTCATTAGCGGTAAATTTAGTAGTAATTATGGTTTCTTCATATTCTTTTAAAAAATTTGAATATTTATATTTTGAACTAGCGGTGATAAATTTATTATCCTATTAACAGTTACTATTGAATTGCATTATAATTTATGGACAAAGTAATTTTGCATACTTTTTTTGTATGATGATATTAGTACCTTGAAATGTTGCACAATCTTGATTTTCATACATTTTCTTACTTTTTGATAGTTCATGTTTTTTTATAATTAGTTAAGTATAAAGAGTATAGTTTTAATATTTATTTTATAAATTTGTTATTTTTGAGATTTAATTTTTATTTCAATATATTATTTGAGATTTTAGAATAGAAAGATTAGAGAAACAACTACAAAGAGAAATAGAAGATAGAAATGGTAATTAGAATTTTTCAATAGAAACAAGTTGAAGATATACCATAATAAATTATTTCCTAAGTATATAACCGGTATAAAATTAACTAATTAAGAACTCCAATTATTTTTAAATAAACAAGTGTGTGTGTGTGTATATATATATATATATATATATATATATAGGGGAGCACTGGCAAATTATATATTATTGTCGAAAGTCCCCTAAAGGAAATTACTAATTTGCTTTGAAATTTTAAGTGTGTTTCTAATCTAAATTTTGATTTTCTCACCTTCATCACCCCCTTCTCTCTCTCTCTCTCTAAACGACGACAGCAACGGCTCAACAGGACGTCGTACAGCGGACGCTACACTGTTTCTCCTCGCTTTCAATCGTCATAGCCTAGTCTTTGTAAAACCAACGCACTCCGATCCCTATTTCTACGGAAATTCAAAAAGTTTTCCTTTGCTTTCCGCTTGAATTATCTGGTCATTTTCCCAGGCATCGCCTGGTCTTCTAGTGGAGCGTGATTTGCAGTATTTGATTGAAGTTATTAAGGTTAGTGAGTTCGATTGAAGTACTTAGGGTAAGTGTGTTGAATTGAAGTTCGTTTGGGTATGTGATTGTTTACGGACAACGAATTGCTGCGAAATTAGGGTTTGAATTACATGATGATAGATAGATTGATAATGGTATTTCTGGTTGGATCGACTCTCTGTGAATGGGAACCTCGAAATTAGGGTTTCGGGTGGAGCGTAATTTGCAATGTTTGATTGAAGTTGTTAGCGTTTTTGATTGAAGCAGTTATGGAGTTGTTCAATTGAAGTTCATTTGGGTGTCTAATTGTGTATTGCGAGAGAAAATTGGAAGAAATTGTGTTTTGGTTTGTGATGGTAGATTGACTACAGATAATGGTGCGGCTTTTGGGATTGACTCGCTCTGAATCAGAGCCTAGGGAAATCACTAGAACCACCCCAACAAGTGACACTGCTGGAGGAGATAGCGGGTGGCTAATCCGCTTCTTCGATTCTGCTTTCTTCTGTGAGTGGATTGCTGTTAGTTACCTCTACAAGCATGATCATGCCGGTGTACGAGACTACCTATGCAACCGAATGTACACTCTGCCGCTATCGGGCATCGAGAGCTACTTGTTTCAGATATGTTACATGATGGTTCACAAACCCAGTCCATCACTGGATAAGTTTGTCATAGATGTGTGTTCAAAATCGCTTCAGATAGCACTAAAAGTGCACTGGTTTTTGATGGCCGAGCTTGAGGATTCAGATGATAATGAAGGGATCAGTAGAATTCAAGAGAAGTGTCAGATTGCAGCGACATTGACGGGCGAGTGGCTGCCCTTGATTAGGCCCCAGAATGCACCCACAAGTCCTGTGAGCAAGAACCAAGTTCTTAGTAAGTTACTATCGTCAAAACAGCGGTTATTGTCCTTGACATCATCGCCTCCCACTCAACGGTCTTTATCCTTCTCCCCTTCATCTGGGAACTCTTTTCAGCAGGGTGATGGAGGTGGGGGTAAGGCAACCCCTGAGGAGAACAAGATTTTCAAGAAATTCATTCCAAGTCCGAAAGTACGAGATTCATTGTTTTTCAGGAAGTCAGTGGATAAAGATGAGGAGGAATCGGAGAAGGATGGTGGTTTCTTCCGAAGGCTTCTGAGAGATAGTAGGGATGAGGATAGCAGGAAATCAATGGATAAACACGAAGAGGACTCAGAGAAGGATGGATTCTTTAAGAGGCTTTTGAGGGATAGTAGGGATGAGGATGCTAGGAAATTTATGGATAAACATGAAGAGGAGTCGGAGAAGGATGGCTTCTTCAAGAGGCTTTTAAGGGATAGTAGGGGGGATGAAGATGAGGAGCTCACATCGAGCTCAGAAGGGTTTTTCAAGCGGTTATTCCGTGACAGTAAAAGTGATACGGAGGAAAAAGTTGTGTCAAAGTTGACAGAAGAGGATGAAAAGGATGGGTTTTTCCGTAAGCTTTTTAAGGACAAAAAGGATGGGAGTGGAATAAATGATGAAGAGAAAGTGTCGAAGTCTGCAAACGATGATGAAAAGGAAGGATTCTTTCGCAGAGTTTTTAAGGAGAAACTCGAGGACAAGAAAGATGGTAATGACAGGACTGATGACAAAGGTAAGGGGCAGGCCAATGGAGAGGAAGAGGAGTCTCCTGATTTTTCGTTGTTTCGTAGATTATTTCGGGTGCATCCAGAAGATGCAAAGTCTACAGTAGCTAGCGAAATCTCCAGCAGTGGCCATTTTCTTGAGAGCAGTCCAGGGACCGAAAAGTTTTTTCGGAAGCTTTTTAGAGATCGTGACCGTACAGTAGAAGACTCAGAACTTTTCGGTTTAAAGAAGCAGAAAGAGGTCAGTTCACTTATGTTTTGTTTCCTTTTCCTTTTTCAGTTCATGCTTTTTAGTTTACAGCAGTCATGGAATAAATTTTCTTAGTTTAGTTGCTTTTTCCTTCTTTCAATTAGAAAAGGACGTGGGTTAGGTCATAATGGTCAAGGGTCTTTTTAAATGTTCCCATTGCCTGGAAATCTTTGGATTGTATTGAGATTCTTAACTTGTAGACACTTTTTCAAAAAGTGCTTAGGAAGTTCCCTTCTCTTTCTAGATAATGAATCTAAACCACACTAGATAACAATGAAATGGAAGATGTGATCCAATGAACAAGGCTGGAATGTCCGAGGAAATAAATTGAGCTACTGATAAATAAAAAAGCTAAGTAGTCAGTATACATTTCCGAAACTAAAGGGTTGAACATTTTGCTTATGCATAGACCTACTCTAGAGTTCTTGTGATAACCACTCAAAGGAAAAGAAAGCTATTTCGAGATCTTCCGTTGATTTGGTATAGGAGTACCAAAGGTGGCGTCATAACCCATTGGATTGAAGTTACTTTAGAGCACAAGTAGCGGACTCTCTCCGTATTTGTCCAAGCCTTTTCAAGCAGGCCACACAATTAAAATATTTAGTCAAATTAGAGTGTAGTATCCAAGATCTTTACTAAAGCTTGGCCAAGGCATTTGAAGGGAACCAAAACTTTTGCAGGTGGACCATCTTTACTGGCCTGGAAATAAATAAAAGAAAATGTATCTACGTTAATCCACCTATCCAGTGATATCTCCATATCTAAGTCGGATTGGGTTTTCTCGAGTAAGTTTTTGAAGTTAAATTCGCTCCTTATCCTTCAAAAAGGCATCGGATATGGCGACCGCTATTTTGTTAGTTTGTGGAAAAATCACCAAGATCCTTGGTCAAAATAAATAACTAAAGTAATGTAGTACAACTGCTCTAAAAGACTTCCTTACAAGCTATGTGACCTACCTACTGTTGACGTGTTTAAATTGTATTCACTTTGTTGTAGCTATACACCTGACCACAAGGTGTAAGGATAGACCTTGCATTGTTGTGGATTAATACGATGTTGAGACTTGTAGGATTTACCCATCAAAGACAAGGAATGAGGTATATTCTCTCTCATCCTTGTCCAAACCTTTAGGGTAAAAGTTCCTCAATCTGAAGAATCTTACATTTTTCCAGTCTTGTTCCGTTGGCTCTTCTTCGCAATTGATCATCTTATTATATTTTTGATACCACAAAACTCGGATATTTTAATCTAATACCAAACTTTATATTTATTTAAGTTCAACTATTTCTATTGAGGCTAGTTTTTGCAGAGTTTGGATCATATATTGGAACATGAAGGGTTCTAAGGGCTGTTCAATGGCTGTTCCCATCTTGTTGAATAGTAATCCCGACTTAGTAACTTTGTTTTTTTGTCTCTTTAAGGTTGGTAGCCTGAATTTTAGTGGAGTTAAGGATTATATTGCCTAGAGCTTTTTAAGATTGAGGAAGGAGTTATTTAGGTCTTGTTGCAGACAGTTGATGGACTTATGGGTAAACAAAGATATATTATGATGTGTGCATTTTGTGTGCTATATTTATTTTTGAAGGCAGGTTTGTCCTGTAGTCTCTTTTGCTAGATTGATGTTCTCTTGTTTCTCACACACAATCTTTTGCAATAGTGAGCTTGCTCTTAAGGTTGTATTTTTTGTTTGTACCTTGTTAGTCTTTTTAAACATTTGATTATAGTGGTTGCCGAAATTTGTTGTTAGGTCATTAGAATTTTGAGTAAGTTGTGTTACAAAACATAATTGGGGTTCCCAACTAGGAATGCTCAAAACCTACGATATTGTTGAGGAGCATCGAAGTCATCAGAAGGAAGGGGTCATTTTTAAGCTGAATTCGAGAAACCTATAATCATTTGGGTTTGGATTGTGTTGGAAAAAAATGCTTTGGAAGTAGGTGGATGAGGTGGATTAATGGTTGTCTTGCTTCTAATCTTTTGGTCATTGTGACTTGAATACTGATAGTCTCTTAGGCAAGAGAATTTTTTATCTGTATTCTTTTTTTGTTATTGGGATTGATTGTTTGAGGTGCATAGATGGGGCCAGTGGCCAATTTTCTAATAGGTAGGTGTTGTGTCTCAGTGTTGGAATTATAGTTGGATCAATTTTTTCTTTGGGATAATTGTTTGTATCAATTTCCTCTGTTATTGGAGTGTAACGGCATTTGCAGGTCGGATTCAGTCGCATTTACCATCAATCCGTCACCCAACCGAAATCTATTTGGATCGAAGTTTGTTCACCCACTGCTGAACACAATGATGTTTTGACATCAATCCCTAGAAATATCATTTGGGTTGACAGCTTGACCGGGTTGGGTGGAAATTTTTTGGTTTTTCTCTTGATTAGAGTTAGGATTTGAGCATCAACAAGAAGGAAAAGAAGTTGCGGGCGGAGGTACACTAGAACATATGAGAGAGAGAGAGAGATTTAATGTCATTGTGACTGTTGGAGATGGAGGGCTTCAATCTAGCTGCCCTACGTGACCAAAAGGGAGAAAGAGGGCCACCATCAATGTGAAGCTTCGCCAAGACACCGCCTTTGTGAAATTATGAGAGATTTCTTTCACTTGAAAGTTGAAAGTGAGATGTTAGAGAAATACAAAGTGAAACAGTAGGACCACCCTAGCTGTGTTGCTCCACTGTGATAGTGCTGACATGAGCATGAGATGGCTTTGTAATTTGTTTCATTTTTGGGTGAGAGATTGAAGGTTGACAGAGGGGAGGGGTGCGGTAAATGGAAGAGTGAAGACATTTGAGTATTCTAGAAATGAGAGGGAGGTTAGATATAAAAGAGATTTAATGTGGTGAAGTAAGGTGTAGGAAGACTACATAACCATTTGAATGATGCCACTATGAAGGATATTATGTAATGACATATTTCAGGCGGTTTTGGCCTATAGGGTTGAGCATTCTTGTACCCTACACCCGGCCGACAACTTGAATCAATTGAAACATGTACCCTCTTCTAGTCGAAATGCACCCTTAAATATACTGTCGTTTTGTCAAAAAGCTAGATTGACTTGGGCCATTTTTGCAGTGAATCGAGTTCATGCATAACCCTATTATTGTACTAAAGATGGTTTTGGAGCTCAATGTCAATATTTAGATAAGTACAGTTGTAGAGATTAATTTCTCACACTTTAGATTGCGTAGGTTGGCAGGGCTTATGAGTTGTTCCATTGAGTTTTTAGTTTTTATAATTGAAGTATTTAGGCCTTCCTTTTGGTGGGAACCCGAGGATTGATGGGTTTGGCTTAATTGATGACGAAAATTGGTAGGAGGGTTCGATGGGTGGACTGTGGAAGAAAACATTGAAAGTGGGGAAGTTCACCTTGGTTGAGTCTGTGTCGTTAGACTCGTTACTACACGAGTCTACCACATTTTCTTGTTACAAGCCCCGTGGGTGTCACAAATAACGTTGAGAAATTAATGTAATATTTAGGCCTTTCTTTGGTGGGTACCTAGCAAATTTACGAGTGATGAGTTGGGGCTAAATAACAGACACAGTTCGGGAGTATTACATCATTGACTACCAATTCTTCTAGAGGCTTAAACTATAAGAGGGGTAAATTATTTATGGTCTCAACCCTCAACATGCCGCCAGACTCACTTCCATAATCGGGTCAAGCATGTACCACACTCATTATTAGCTAGTAGGCAATAAGGTTTGAGCACGTGATAAAATTGAGTTCTTTATACACTAAAATTGAGCACATGATAAATTGAACACTCATTATTAGCTAATAACCGACTCATATGAAAGATTAAGCTATTAGAGAGAAAGGGGGTAACTTAGTTCTTTATACTTTAAATGACACAAAATTGGATGAGGGGAAACATTGAGTTCTACAGGGTGGGAGGTTTACCTTGGTCAAGTCAATTTTGTCTACCAAACTCTATACCTTAATAATCTATACATTTCTTTGTGTAGAGTCCTATTGGGTGTTGCTTGCAAGTCCAGAAGTTGATGGGGAAGTTTTGGTGGCAGGACAACATCTTGGTTAATTGTGAAAAGATTTCCTCTCTGAGTGCAAGGGAGGACTAATCTTGGGCCACATTGGTAAAAGGAGCGTTACATTGTTGGGCAAGTGTTTATGGAGGTTCTTGCTTGAACATTACTTTTTGCAGATGCAATTATGCAATTATTAGGGGTGAACACAGGCTACGTGTTTGTGGATGGGGTTCTCATGCGGTAGAATGGGGAGTTGACACTCACCTTGGAATTTTATCTCATAAGGTTTATTGAGTTCCTCTCAATTCACTCTTTTAGTGGGTATTAGGGAGTTCATTCATCGTGGGAGGATGTTTGGAGGTGGAGATTCCATTCTCTCCTGTTTCCGTGCTTGTATGTGTTAGCTAGAGCTCATCATGCGTCGGCTATGTAATACGGACACGAACACAGACACAGACACGGACATAAGACGCGAGAGTTTTGAAAAAATGGGATACGAAGACGGCGAGGACACAACAATGTTTTTTTATACATATAATATATATGTACATACATATTTTTTAATGATTAATGAATGAACATTAATACTACTCAAATAAAACAATAATACAATCAATATAAATAAAAGAGATGTCGTGGATGAATGTATTATGTTTGAGTTGATTAAATATATTGAAGAAAAAAACCATATATCTAGAGTAAGAAACGTACCATTGTATCAGAGATCGCTTTGGAGATGGAGATGAAACGTAGATTTGTTTAGGTATTTTAGGGTTATAAATCTTTAATTGTAGTTTTAACCCCATATATTATGTAATAACATCTTTGCCGCCAAAAAATTAAAAAAAATAACAAATTTGCTTCTGCAGTGTCTCAATCCATTTCCACCCGTGTCCTTGCCGTGTCCCCCGCATGTCTTCCTTCAAAAAATAAATTAAATTAATTAGACACGTCAAATGGCGTGTCCCATACGTTTTCCAGTGTGTTCGTGTCCCCGGAGTGTCCGATACTGGTACGGGAACCTCCTTCGTGCTACATAGTGCGTCAGTTGTTATGATACCTTTATCTCCTTATCCCAGTCATCTCCAACCTCTTGGGTATCACAATTTTGTGGAAATTTAACTAACCGCGAGGTCAATGAACTTGTTTGTTTATTGACAATCTTTTATAATGTCTGTCCAATGATTCTATTGATAGATGGTTGTGGACTCTTTCTCACTCTTCATTTATGCTGTCGTGTCCCTACAAGTCATAATTTTGATAAACCATCCATAATTAAGTGCAGTGAACTTTATCCCTCACAGAATTATTTAGAGTCCTTGTGTCCCTTTGATGGTAAAGAATTGAGATGGACATTGGGTCTCGAGAAGCTTGTTGCTAATGACAAGCTTTGGAGAAGGTCCAATTGCTATGTACACTCTTCGTGACGTGTTGTGTAGGGTGCCCAATGGAAGTTGCTATTTTACACCTTATTTGAAGGGGATAGATTTTGATAGAATTGAAAGCATTTAATAGCTTGTGACGAGTTTTGTAATTGTTCTACATCTTTGGTGGACTTACGTATGCTCCTTGAACTTGTTCGTATCTTCTTCTTCGATACCAATATGTTTGTTTTTGTTGATAAGGAAAACACTTTGACTAATTAGTAGTGTTCTAAAAATCGGATTACTCTGCGATTAATTGGTAATCTGTTGGTCACCTAGGCAATTACACTCAAATCGTTGAGGGAATTCGGCTTGTCACCTACTTGGAGTCTAATCGGCTAATCGCCGACTAATCGGACCGTCGATTAGTCACCGGCAATTAGCTGGCCGATGGGAAAATGGAAATTGGGCAATTAAAACGACGTAGTATAGATTAAGTATTACTAGAGTTATTACGATTGTTACAGAACTTACAGAGCTACAATTCTCTCGATCTCGTCTCTCTCTCTCTCTCTCTCTGTATCTCTCGTCTCTTATAGTTTCATACTCTCATTACACATTACAATTTATATCAGAATAGCCTTGAACTTTGTAGCAATATTTATTAAAAAAAGAAAAAAACCCGACTAATCCTCCTAGGCCGATTAATCCTCGATTATTAGGCCTAGGCGCTCGAAGGTCCCCACCGCCCGACTACCGCCTAGCGCTTAGCGATTTTTAGAACATTAGTAATTAGTCTAACCACCAATCACCATTAAGCTAATCAAGCACACTCCAATCTTAATTTTCTTAACAAGAATGCAAGTAGCACAACTTATGTCCTACATTCATACCTCAAGGACTCTATCTATTAAAAAGCATCATAATTGCAATTTTGAAACATGCCTAACGCTTAGTTTGTATTGAGGGAGGGGAAGTAAAGGAAAATTTTAATTAGAAAGGGAGGGTGAAGGAAAGGGGAATGGGACATTTTTTACTTGTTTGGTTTATCCAGTGGAAAGTGAGATTTTAAAAGGTTTTTTCATGTTCTGTTAAGGAAGGAAAGTGAAAGTTATTATATATTTTACTTTTGGAATCTTTCATTTTTTTGTTAGAGTTTGTGTAGGTAACAAGTAAGGTGTTAATATTTATTTTTTAAAGTGTTATAATAGAGATTACAAATATGAGCATAATTCCATTTTGTCCCATTATTGGAGGTGAAGTCATGTGCTTAAAACAGTTGTACTCTTCTCTCCCATTTCCCTCCATATCCCTTGTTCTCCTTCCTAAAATGCAATCCAAACAGAAAGACTACCTTCAAATCCCTCCGCTCCAAATCCCTCAATCCAAATGAAGCGTAAGTATAATGTACTCAAAAGTACTGGCACTCACATGCAAGAGGAGGGCATGTAAGCATGTAAAAGTCCACAACTGAAAGGCAAATTGGGTAGTATTACAGCAACCGAGCCTCAATTATAGGAGTGCCCAGTGTTATGACTGACACATCCGACACAGACACGAATCCTCCTTCAAGCATCTGTGCCACTTGGCTTCAGGTGGCAAGCAATAATGAGATGGTATGGAATTATGAAAATTTTGCGAGAGCATCCATCCATCCCAAGGTAATAAAAGAACATTTAATCTCAATGTATGAGATACAGAAGTTGCACTCTTTCTAACATTGTACACTTCCCAAGTAAATCAAATGAAAACAATGTTGTGCATATGTGAACAACAGGATACAATTGTTGGAGAAGATTGTAGTACACTGAATTTTCTCCTATGCTGTACAGAGAATGCTAGTGGTTTGACTAGTGAGAATTCAGAGTCTCTCGGCGATGCATTCAATGTGCACTGTGCTCTGTTTGAATGTTCCTTGCTTTCCCCCTCTTGGAAATATATTTAGCTCCTTGTGAAGACATTACCTGTGCGTTATCTTTAATCTGTATTGGTAAGTATATCTACTAGCGTGGTGTTCTTGTTTGTTCTTCACCATGTATTATCTGCAGAAACGCCCTGGCTCTCCAAAGCAGCAGAATGATTCTAATGCTAAGCCTCCACTTCCGAATAATGCTGCAGCACAGTTTCGCAAAGGAACGTATCATGAATCACTTGACTTTGTTCAATCACTGTGTGAGACATCATATGGCTTAGTGGATGTATTTCCAATTGAAGATCGTAAAAGTGCTCTTCGAGAGGTTTTTCCTACTTTCACTTTGTTTCTTTGTTGTCATGCTTATGTAATTAACCCCATGTCTGCTCCATTGTTATCAGCTACATGTACTGATTATGGACTTCTGTTTCTAGTCACTTTCGGAGATCAATGCGCATGTGGCCGCTGCTCAGGATAGTGGTGGTATGTATTAAATTGCTACGTACATGGGTTGTACACGATGCATAATGATTATGAGTTCCCCTATGTTAATTTTTATGTTTCTTATTTGATATAGATGACCATGGTATGGATATTGCCTCTGCCATAACTGAGAAGAAACAAAGAGTGGTTAAAGAGCATATTGCTATCTGTTTTCGCAGATATCACTAAGAAAGAAAACAAAGTGGCAGCTTTGGTGTTGAGTTCACACATTTATTTCTATTCCCTAACAATGCATTTTTTGTATGCTTTGTGTGAACTTTAGAAATGACATTGTTTTGCTTGTGGTTCACCCTTTAAAGGAATTCCTTTATTTTAATAAAGAGTAACTTTAAAGGGGAGTGTCAATTGTAGATTTTGTCCTTTTATTGTTTCTGTTCTTTTGGTGGACCTCTTGCCCGGCTTTATTTTTCTGTACCTTTTGTTTTTTGTTTCCTGGTAAAGATAACTGGTGATGAAAATGCCTGAAATATGTGAAAATCCTCTTCTTGTGATATCATTTCCATTTTCCCCTCATTTTGGAGTCAGAAAAGAGAATTTCATTGATGTTCTATCATAATAATTTACTCCTGTTCTTGTTTTGTGTGCTTGTGTGGACAAGCGTTATACTAATGGCAAGGCATCTTTTGAAGTTTATGGAAAAGTCTTCTGAATGTGGTCTGTGATGTCTCATCTGGGCGTATTTTCCACTTGTTTTCTAGTTTAGAGAGCTGTTAAAAAAATCATGAATGGCTTATTTAGATCATCTCCAGTGGTCTCTGCTATATCACTTGCCATTTCCACATTTTGGCATTAGCTCCAGTGGGCTTTCGAATGGTTTGCTATCCCACCTGCCAAATTAAGCAATTATCCATCCTGTTCCAGACATGGCACATGAATTGCCAATTTGGGCACGGTTCTTCACTCTATATCTCTCCTTGTGGAGCTAAAAATAGCATTTCAACATCACATGGTGCAAGGAATGAGATTTGTACTGTCGGAGCAGGATTACTAAATTGTTGCATTATTTAATGCTGAAAATTTGGATTTGGCATTCCCATAATAAAAAAACTACCGGAGATTCTCTTAGCTCTTGGTTTTTGGTGCTTTATACCCTGTAAAAGCATCAGGGAATTTTCGAGGAGAAGAAGGAATTTTTTTGTCAAAGCATCATTGACTGTCCATCTCTGGCAGTGAAAAAGGATAATGTAGCCAGTATATTAGTGGTGCAAACACTTTGTGTGTCCAGTAGTTATTAGACAAATGTTAGTCTTGCATTTAAATTGGTCCGTATTGTAAAGACTTGACCATTGAGGTAAGGTCCCTGATAGGTAAGGTATACTGCTTCTTAGCATCTTTTAGTGCGATATCATTGATAGGAATACTCAGGGTCTTAGCATCTTTTAGTTCCTTGGTGCTTATTTTGTTATGTTAGTTGCAACATTTCATTACTCTTATTAGCATGCTTCTTATATATATATTCGGATACTTTGTTTGGTAAATGAAATGGTGTTTTCTGACCATACTACAGGAGTATGCTTTCCAATGGGGAAGGGAATGTATCGCGTTGTCAATATACCAGAAGATGAGGCAGTTCTTTTGAATTCCAGAGAAAAGGCACCTTACTTAATATGTGTTGAAGTCTTGAAAAGTGAAACACCGAGGTAATTATGTGGATGTGTAAGCTATGGGGACTCTCCTATTATATGAACAACAGAAGTTGGGTTTGTATTAGATTCTTTTGTGAGATGATGCAAACTGATATATCTTGCCTTTTTTTACCAACAGTACAAAGGATGTTTCACATACTCACAAACTTTCCAGAGGTGGAATCCCGTTAGCAAATGGTGATGCACTATTGCCAAAACCTCCTCCATGGGCCTATCCTTTGGGGACTGCTCAGGATATGTACCACAGTGGTCATGATAGGATGTCAAGTTCAACTTCTCAAGCAATCGACCAAGCGATGGCTCAGCTGTGGGATGCCAAAGCGAAATTTGTTCACATTAGTCTTTCTGTGGAGAACCAATTACCTTGTCAGGAAAAGAGAATGGAAATGCTGAGTATAGAATGCGGCATCAATTCCGGGGGTCTTCAGCCTGCTTTACATCAGTTAGAGGTTCTACCCGATAGTTGTCACGGAAAAGGCATATGTCATTTGTCAAAAGGAGAATGTGGTAGTGATTTGGAATGGGTGAGGGTTGTATTGACAGCAGATCCTGGCGTAAGTATGGATGACATAGTTGAGCAAGAACCGCCTCGCAGGAAGGAGCACCGCCGTGTTCCAAGTACAGTAGCTATAGAGGAAGTAAAGGTGGGCCTTTTGTTTTGTTTTTTTAGTTATATTGCTTTGATATTGCGTTGGTTTACTTTAACAGTCCATTCTATGTATATCTTTACATCTGGCTTTGTATGTGTTTACTGTATTTATGCAACATGCTCCATAAAATAAATTGTTAGAATATTAGAGTTAGAATATAATTTAGTGCCACATTGATTATGTGTAGTCTCTTAGTTAGATAGTTGCCTATATAAATAAAAGTCTTTATGTGATAGAGTAACTTAGCCCATGTTTGGTAACCATTCCTGTTTTCTG
>JABCMJ010060633.1:0-11940 GCA_014822125.1 Arbutus unedo
TTCACTTCGATTTTCCAGTTTTCACTTACACCCCTAGCCACGTGTGTCTCCGGTTACAATTATGCAAAAACACGACAATTAAATTTAGATATCGATCGGAACGGGACAAATTACCATCAACTTGCTCTTATTGAAGTCCTCCTAGTCCAACAACATTATAGGGCCCATTTCGTCCTATGGTATTGGGCCTTTCTTTTGATGGGCCCTAATCTGAAGAGTCTAATATCATAACCAATGGACTTGCAAATTAGGAGCCATATTTTTTGGGCCAAAACAGGAGCCCAATCATACGGTAGGCCTTGTCTGTATGGCTGCAAACGAGTTGAGCCTAATAAAAATTTTCGAGCCGAGTTCCAATGAGTTAGTTTAAGATTGAGTCGAATTCGAACTTGTTCACAAACAGGAAATATCATAAGTTCATGCTCATATATCAATAGAGTTGCAAATAAAATTTTCAACTATAAATTTATTTAAATTAACCGCTATTGTTTTTGAAAATTTTACACTCTAACCGTTAACGAGTACTTATTAAACTTTTATCGAGTTCGTATTAAGTTATTATTGAGTTCTTAGCGAGTGAGTTGAACTTCGACTTACTCAAACTCGATTTGTTTACTAAACGACCTTAAAATTTGACTTTATCTAATAACGAATCAAAATGAGTTGAGCTGAATTACTAAAAATTACTATTATTTTTATAGAACTTGACACCCGCAACAAACTCTTGTTAAATCAGTATTGAGCCTATAATGAGTTGAGCTCTTAGTGAGTCAAGCCGAGCACGTTGACTTGATAACAAGTCGAATTTAATCGAGGCATTATCAAACAGAGCCGAGCCAAACGGGTTCAACTCGATTCAGTTGCAGCCTTATTTACGCCTAATCGAAAACGTCCAATATTCGGGTTCTGAAATTGAAATTGCATTCAGAATCTAGAACCCCTTTTGCGCGTGTTTTTATCGTCGGACTCGTCACCGTCTCGCGGCGCAATCTCTCTTCTCCGACATGGAGCCGATAGCTTCAGCGGTCGATAAACTCAAAGGCTTTGCGAAATCCACTCAAGATTTGGCAATCGGTGTTCTCCACTGGAGCGAGAATCCCAAACGCCGCCACCCGGTATTCACTAATCCCTCTGTTTTTTTGTGTGGAAATTCTGTTGCCGAAATTATCAGTTTTGTGAATCGGTGAAATCGATTTTTGTTGATTGATTAATGCGTTTGTATATATGCATATCTATGTGTTGAATGTTTAAATTGCTTCGGCGATTTTTGGATAAGTGAAGGATGCGATTATCGTACAAATTATCTTCCAGAATGTGGTAATTTTTTTGCGAAGCAAGAATGTGATAATTCATATGGCTAGAAGAGCTCATCGAGTTAAAGTTTTGTTTTTTCACTTTTCTGTTGCTTCTGATTTGCATATGTGCATATCTATGTGTAACATGTTTAAATTGCTTCGAGCAAAGGTTCGATACAATTCCAAGCTAGAGGATGTGAGCATGGTTTCAGCATCTGCAGCCTCCTCATCTGCAGCCAGGAAGCTTGAAAATTGGAATCAAGCTGGTTTTGAGCCGCAGGAGCTTTCGCTATAAAATAATAAAGGAACCAGCACCCCTTACACACTCTCTTAGGTTTGTGCGGCTACCTTCGGTTGTTGAAAAAGTCATTGATTCCCGATGCTGAGCTACTATTGGTATAGAGTCCAATCATGGTGCACGTAAGCTTAGAAAAGCTGGACAAAGCTGGTGGTGCCCCTCTCTCTAAAGGGGCTTACAAACCGGAGTGCCTATGCCCCGTCCCTTACTCGTCTTTACATAAGAGTCTTATCAGAATTTAGTCCTTCATCACGCTGTCCTGGTCTTCTACCACTGCGAGCTTACTTACTTGGACCCATATCTGACCATTTCTTTGTCAAATTTGGATATTTATAGACAAAGGATAAAGCTCGTTAATTTTTTTCTCTTCAATCAAAACAATTAGGTATTTCGATTGTCGGATAAGTGAAGGATACGATTGAATGTGATAATTCATATGACTAGAAGAGCTCATCAAGTGTTTTTTTTTTCATTTTTTTGTTGCTTCTAATTTTTTGAGGTAGCACAATACACTTCATCGATTGTTGTTGATAGATGAATGCGTTTGTACATATGCATATCTATGTGTAACATGTTTAAATTGCTTTGGCAATTGTTGGATAAGTGAAGGATATAATTTGATAATTCATATGGCTAAAAGATCTCATCAATTAAGGTTTTTTTTTCTTCCACTTTTCTGTTGCTTCTGATTTGTTGAGGTAGCACAATACACTTCATCGATTGTTGTTGGTAGATGAATGTGTTTGTGTATATGTATATCTATGTGTAACATGTTTAAATTGCTTCGGCGATTGTTGGATAAGTGAACGATACGGTTGCTTGTACAAATTATCTTCCAAAATGTGATAATTCACATGTCTAGAAGAGCTCATCAAAGTGAAGTTTCTTTTTTTGTTGCTTTTGATTCGTTGAGGTAGCACAATACACTTCATTGATTGTTGTCGATGGATGAATGTGTTTGTATATATGCATATCTATGTGTTGCATGTTTAAATTGCTTCAGAGATTGTTGGATAAGTGAAGGTTATCATTGCCGGATAAATTATCTTCCAGAATGTGATAATTCACATGGCTAGAAGAGCTCATTAAAGTTTTTTTTATTCCACTTTTCTGTTCTGATTTGTTGAGGTAGCACAATACACTTATTAGACATCCTTAATCTGCAACAATTCTGGGTTATGCGAATAAGTTACGTGTATGTAATATATACATCTCTTCCTGTATAGACAGAGGTTGATTGTTGCAACTCTTCCCCCTTCATCACTCTTTCATTCGATGTAAACTACCACTGATAACTTTTTGGGGGGAAAAGCAGCAACCCAGGACTAGTTTCGGGTTTCATCAGCTATCGTTCCTTTTAGGGAATATCCACCTTATTTGGAAACCATATCATAAGGAACCATTGTCCAAATGATGGTGTCATAGTGAGCTGTTTTTAAATCTCTATTCCCCTAGTGTCTCTCTAGGCTCGTTTGCCTTAGAATTAACTAATCACATCCTGCAGAATTCCTTTTGGCCTATTTTACAGTGTTTTGTCCTGGAGAATATTCGGAAGCTTGATGCGGTCTAGTTTTCATAAAATTGAAAATCTTCTGCCTTGTCATTTTGTTGCCTGCATGATTTTCTGGCACCATTGATAGCAACAAGATGTATGACGCACTTTGCCGTGATACTATTTTCAGATTGAAATCTTAAAGCGGTTGCAACGAGAAGCATTTTCAGATCTCATGAAACTCAGGGACAGACAAGACAATGTGGAGCGACTGCTTTCCTTCTACAAGTCTTCAAAGGGAAGTCCATTCCAAGAAGCTAGTACTCATGTAATGGGAGAGGTTGATGTCTTGGGGGCTTTATTTTTTATGGATAGTGATGATCAACAGAACTTTAATGCAATAAGGAGAGCAGGAATCAGGACGGGTGTTCATTCAAAGTTGACTTTTGAAACCACCATTCGGCAGAAAGACACTCTAGTTACAGAGTTTATATCTAGTGTAACAGGCCAGGATGATGTTTTAGGTAGTCCACTTTCACTGGCGAAAGTGTTGTATGCTGCAAATATTAGTGACTGGTTCTCTCTGGCTGCAATTCCAGTGGGAGCTCATTGTCGTGATGTTGGAATTTATACAAATTCTCCTCATCAGGTAAAAGCTCATTGTCGTGATGTTGGAATTTGTTTTTCCGTTGGAATATTTTGTTTTTCCGTTGGCATATTTTGTTTTGTGCATTTGTGGTCAAGGTTTCTTCTGTATATAGATGCATTTTGGTTACAGATCTTGTTTCTCTTGAACCAAATCAATCTATCAAACAAGAGGCTTGTTTCTTTTTATTTGTCCACACGCAAGGCTAATTCATTCCTTGGTCCAAACAAATATCGCAAATTCCTTGATTATGTTGGGCATAGTGCCAACGCCAAGCTCTTAGGAGTTGTTCAAGGCTTCAAGGACCTTGTTGAGGGTAAGATCCAACTTCATGGGAGTTATTTCCAGCCCTGAATATCCATGCCTTCTCCACCGAATCTTTCTTCATGGTCATGAGTACATTTCCTTGCCAAGTCAAGAGAGGCCAAGATTCCCATGGCCAAATGTCTTTGAGCATTAAAGAAACACCAAGCTAGTGTTTGGTTGATCTTTCAAATGATTCTTGTGCAGGAAGTCTGACATCTTCTTTCTCATTTTATGGAACTCTGTTTTCTGTTCGATTCATGTTGATGCTTTTTTTTTCCTACGTTCACTTATAAGCATTTCCATTCCACCTCACCTTTATACTTTATTACAAAGGTACAACTGTACAAGTCAGGTTCCTGTTTTGTGGATTAACCAAGTGTTTTTTGTATTTGGCAGAAAAAGGCCCTTACCAGTTACTCATCATTGGGACCACCCCTGTTGAATCTATGTAACGGTAGTGCTATAGGATTGATGGTGAGAAAAGCGAACGTCATCGCTTCTTTGGCTCAGTTTGTCAGTGGACTAGGACTGCAGCCCGGTTCAGTTGGATTTGCTCAGCATTTCAGCACTTTTGGGCAAGTTGTCTGTCAACTTTCAAGAAATACAAAGCTCTCGCTTCTGGGTATTCACCAAGTGCCTAAATTTTCAGGCCAAGAAGTCAGTCTAGGAGCCCTAAGTATACCAGTAGGCATTTTTAGACGTTGTAAAGCTGAAATGCCACTGGAGACATCTGATCCTGTCATTAGGGCACAAAAATCAGAAAATTTACACACAGGATCTATTGCTCTAATGCTGGAGTCAGAGCTTGATGAGAGTACTAGAATTGGAGGTTGGCTCGAGATGAAAAGATATAATCTGAGATATCTGCAGTGGGCTGTGACAATGTCTGATACTCCTGATGATGAATTTGGATGGGGTTTGAGTTTGGGTGGGTTGGTACAAGGTCCCAGAAGTTGGGACCATTTTCAGGTTGAAACCTTTCTGAATTTCAACTTTGGAAAGAGATTCAGCTTGCGGCCGGCTCTTGTGTATGTTATGGATGGGTCCACCCAATTTCCTTCCCTCATGCTTCGGTCTAGTTGGTCCCTGTAATCACTCTCTTGCATTTCCCTAGCTAGACGATCAGGTTTTCCATTTCTTGGACAAGTACCCTTCAAAGTCTTTGCTTACTGATGTTAGCATTTAGATTTCAGAATGAGGTTTATTAATTGCTTTCTTACCCCTAGACTACAATACATGGAACAGAAGAAAATTTGGTTATGGTGTGCAAGACCAACATTAGGTTAAGCAAGCAGACTCGGGAGCATCTTTGTACTGTTAATTTGGCTTATAGGCCAATGTATATGAAATGGTTCTTTCTCGTAATGACATTGTTTCAGCAAATACAGCAGCAGTGTTCCTTGTTAACGAGTTTCATTCCTTTACACGCATTCGTACCAATTGCCTGTCAATTACTTGTTCAACCTCTGCTAATCGGTTGATGTGTTACTAATGTTGATAATGTTTAAAGCTTCAACTGTCTGTGGAATGGGAAAATGTGTTTGCACATTTTCAGTATTTTGTGTCTTTTTCCCTTTCATTTCTTTTCCCGCCTCAAAACCAAGGTTATACAATCTTTTTTCGGCCTTGTTGCATTTCATTAGTTTGATAGTGTTGACAATGTTTTATTGAGGTATCGTGCAAAGTACAGTTATGAACAGCAGTAGTTTGGAAAGATTACTTGGATATACTTGTTAACTGCTTACTACAAAGGGAGACCGGACTCTGTACTTCCCATTGGTCCATGTAACTGAACCAAACACATCTTTCTTTGGCGAGGTTTCAGATGTGAAAATCACTTCATAGTTGAGCTTCTTATTTTCTTTTGTAAAATGTAGTTTTTCTGGTATCACCTTCACTTTCCATCCAGCAGGGGCTTCCACGGTTGCAGTGTAAACTGTTTCACTATCCACACCAACGTTTGTGACTGTTCTAACGACTCTTCTACTCGCTTTTCCCTTGAAATTGGATACGGCTATTGACGGGTAGTTCATGTTAGAGATTTGATCTGCATTCCTGCGTTTGGGGCACATAAACCCGTATGGGATTACTAGCGAGATCAGTTTTATGAGGGATATATCATACCCATGGTTGCAGAGAAATTGTAAGTAGTCAACTGTGGTGGTCTCATAAATTAAGCCGGGTTGCAATGGTCCTGCTGTGGTTACTTCCCCTGCACCATAATCATAAGGCGTCGCAACTGATTTTGAATCTGTTGTTATTGGGCCCTTCAGGTTGTTGGTTTGACGAGCTGCAGATAAACTCACAAGGTTGTGGTATGTTCGTAAACTTACAGGCATCATTGAGAAATGGTCAGGAAAAGTGATTCAGCATGTTGTTACATACTAACCTGTTGTCATTATGGCTGATTTGATAGCAGAGGGACTCCAAGTGGGGAACTGAGACTTCACTGCGGCAGCAATTGCAGAAACGTGCGGGCATGCCATGGAAGTTCCCGAGAGTAGATAAAACAGCGGTGGTTCCCTGTTCTTGAGCGCCTCTGATGTGCTGTTTCCTGGCCATGCTGCGAGAATGTTGACTCCTGGTGCTGCAATATCAGGCTGCAAAAAAAAAAAAATCCAAGTACAAATAAACCACGAATTCGGTATGAAACTCAAAACCAGAGAGTGAAGAGAGTGATCAAGATGATTTTTTTCTGCATGCCTTAATAATTTGCTTTGTTTTGAATGCAGGGCCTCTAGATGAGAAGTCGGCCACTATAGGAGCTGGTGTATATTTCATTACGGATGCTGTTGTATGGATCGTTGCAACCGGATTCCTAGGGAAATTATCAATAGCTTCAAGGTTAGTTGCGAATTTCTTGAAGCAATGGAAACAGTTTTATTTATTTATTTTGGCAACAAGTTTTTACCTGCTATTACGAATGTATGAGTGTATTTGCGGGGCATCAATTTTAGCAATTACGGAAATGGGTAATGTTCCATAAGTAGAAGTTGCAGCCTGAGAATCATCATGTACCAAAATTAATCCGATTCCGCCTAGGGTTTTCACTACTCCCTCTAGCTTATCTTTAGCCGAGTATTTATTATCAGAGTGCTCGCACAGAACAATCCTCCCCTTGACTTTGTTCTTGTCTAACGCCCCCGTGTTACAGTTTCTGAAAAACACACACTTCAAAAAAACTTATCACTTGATCGCGAGAGCTGCTAAAACGAATATATATATTTGTTTGATGTACCTTGCATCATCATCTTCAATGCGATCCCCGATTGGACGTTTTGCATGCGACTTTGCATCCAAGCCATATATCAAAGGATATATGGGATTCTTCTGCAGGTTTCCAAAATGTATGCCTCCACCCTAAGGTCCGCAACGAAAAATCATCAGAAATTAGGTGACTTTTCAGAGGGTGCCTTTGAGATTTTAGAAATCAAGTACCTTAATCACCCTATAGTCCCCCAACACAACATTGGTCTCAAAATTGCGATCGATGGTGGTGGCAGCGACAGTCAAAATCCAAGGAGCAATATTTGCAGCCGATTCGGGCGTAGGCCCATCGTTCCCTGCAGAGCAGACCACTGTAACACCCTTCTCAACTGCGTGAAATGATCCGATGGCTATCACACTCAACCACAACTCAGGTTCCAGTACAGCTGATGAACCGAGGGATAGGGATAAAACGTCAACCCCATCAGCAATTGCATCATCAAAAGCTGCTAGGACTGCGGACCCTAGACATCCGTAAGGTGCACACACACGGTAGACAGCGATCCTTGACCCCGGGGTTCCGCCTTTGGCAGTTCCCATGGCTAGGCCGTAGTACGATGCCCCGGAGATTGGGATTCCAGCTGCTGTTGATGCAACGTGAGTACCGTGACCCACCATATCTCTGGGCGTACGATGGCTCCAATTGTCGTTCCCCATGTCATTGTAATATCTTGCTCCAATCAACTTTCTAATACATACATGTTATCAGGAGATATATCTTTGTAAAGTCAATATTAGACTATATACCTTCTATACTGATAACTAATGAAATGGAGAAATTTGAGGTTCAAAATCTCGGCCGACATTCAAAACCTTGAATACCTGTTACAGTGGGAGGAGGAAAAGTCGTAGCCTTTCATGCAGGTCCCCTTCCACCGCGACGGAATTGGGCCCATACCCTTGTCCGTAAAACTCGGCGACTCTGGCCAAATACCTGATTTCCACATTCAAGATTCGAAATTCGTATATACATACATATGAGTACACATTGTGAGTTGTTCATCATTTTACCAACAAAGTCTTTAGCTCATTTGTGATCACACCTGTGTCCAATATGCCTATTATGGTGTCTGATGATCTCTGAGAATAGACATCATTGGAGCCGCCCGAACGATTGCCGGAATTAGATTCTAGATCAGTCTGATACTTCAAGAAATCCCAAGATCTGGTAGTGTGGAGTTTTAAGAGTGGATCAGGAAATACTGACACCACTCCAGGCCTCCGGGCGATTGAATGTGCTTCTCCCTTTGTTAGGTGAGCAGCAAACCCTGAGAAGCCATGTTTGTATCTATGCACCAATGCATTTTGTTTCCTTACATAAATTTGGTGAGCAGAGATGTTAATAAAGATTATATGTACTTTTGATTGATAAACACTCACAAAACACTAAGATGTATATATCCATATGTATCTATCCGGAACCGGGGATCTTATTGTGCACATCGCATAACAGAGTGTGTTGCGTGTTAAAATGATACAATTTTAGCTACAAAAATGCTGCTCACATACTGTCTAAATATTGTCCCACCGTTCGGTGGTTAAAACAATGTCATTTTGGCACGCAACAAATCTTAGTGTGTGTTGTGCAAAACAAAATTCCTATGTCAGTATCTATTTCTACCTATATTATTGTTTTTAATAGTGGTGTATGATCTGTACTAGCATCGGGACATGTACAAATACCAATAAATGCCGTTTTAGTCGGCAACACACCATGTTTTACATTGTGCAAAACAAAATCCTCATGTCAGTATCTATCTACACTTATATTAGTGTTTTCAATAGGGGTATGAGGATCTGTACTAGCATCGGGACACGTACGAACACCAGTGAATCAACCATGCTTCAGTTCATATCAAACTAAATGTATCTAGCCAATTGATTTTAGGTTGGAATTCTTAAAAAAATCTCACGTTTTGAGTACATTTCTATTAGTGACGAAGTTGAGCATCAGTTTGGACAGTATAAACCAAGATAACGCGTGTTTATAAAAAAAATATAAGCGTAAATTTTTAGATTTTATCTTGTAAAAAGTAGTTATGAGGATTTGTCAAAAAAAAGTTATTGGTAGATTTAGAGATTCTAGGGTTTTTAGAATTTGAAAAATGATCTAAATCTGATTCTAGAATAGTTGTGTTTGGGGTGTTTTTTTAATCAAATTTTGTATTGCAAATCATTGAACAGTTGAAGTTCACTTTTTAAAGTGAAAACTACTGGGTTTTGGTACAGCTTGATTACAATTTTACAGTGACGATAAATAATTTTATAGAGATTTATTAATATTTAAAAATTTATAATCTAAAGTTATAGTTTAAAATTTATTTCTACAACTGATGCAAATAGAGTGACAAGTGAGTTTGTAACTGAGTCCGCCAATCTCGAGTGAAAGACTTCGACTATATGACTAAGTACATATCAAATGTTCAATGTTCCTATGCGAACATATACATTCAAGAAAAGATCACGCCATCTAAAATAAGTACGTAGTCCTAGGGTCTCGAGCGAAAGATTTCGACCATCTTGTATTAGTTAAAGAAAAGTGAGTCATGGACTTAGTATGGTTTAGCTCGGCTCGATATTCAACATACTTAAATCATTTTTATGTGTTAATTTACCTTGATGACAAAGAGGACAGAAGCTGAGTGTGATCATCTCTCAAGGTACCATTTTGGGAAATGGAGGCAGCTCCCATGTATACAATATAAACACCATTATCTTGAGCTTCTTCATCACTTGCTTCAACATCTCCGAGGAGAGAGAAAAACAACATAGAGAAGAAGTATAAATGGAAGAAGAAGAAGAAGAAGAAGAGGAGAGAGAAGGAAATTGAGTGTCTTTTCATTCTGTGTGTTTGAGTTCTAGTAACTAGAGTCCTCAATTTTCTTAGGCCACAGCCGACGCTGCCTTTTTATAGCAAGTCTAAAGAGTTGGTTTTGGTGAAGTGCACCACTCTCTCTCTCTCTCTCTCTCTCTCTCTCTCTCTCTCTACATATATAAATATAAACATGCTTATATATATGGTCACTTTTTAAGAGTGCTTTATATTGCTCTTATAATATATGTACACGCCATTACTGAGATATTGGTAGGGTGGCGGTGGAGGTGGAGGTGGAGGTGGGGAGAGGTGCTGGTGGCCATTGGTAGGATTCTTAACCTCTATTCTTCAATTGTTGATCTACGCTCGTGTTTTTAATCGTTATTCTTGTAAATTTTAGTTGTTTGATATTTTTTTGAAAGACACTTCATGCTTTCACTCACACATGAACCGCATGTGACATTCATTTCATTTGGGATATTGGTGAGGTAGTGAGAGAGGTGGCAGGGATAGAGGTGGTGGCCTTCAGTAGGACCCTCTGCCTCTCTTCTTCAATCTTTGCTCTACGCTCGCTTTTTTAATCTTTATTGGTTAGGTGGTGGTGGAGTGTTGCTTTGCCGGCCAGATGCGAAGGGTTTTTTGACGATTTCTTGTCTTACAGATTAAATTTTCGATAAAAGAATAACTTTGTATGTTCAGTGAGAGTCAAATGATCAAATTTTAAAATAACTGAAAGTTTTACTCACTCACACAGCTATAATACTTGAGGATATAACCCATTGTATATGTTCTTGCCTCATAATCTTTAGTGTAGAAACTAATGCAATGTGGACTGTTTTGGCAGGCATTAGAGATCCTAAATTTTGGGACTTTTCCAATTGAGAAAGTCTTTGCACATAACTTGCGTATATAAATCCAAACATAATTCTGTACGAAATCGTTAGATACATATAAAGTTCATAAATAATTAGACCTTCACGTGCATTCAATAATTTTGAACACAATTTGTCCAGAACTATGCACGAAAAATTATGTGCGTAGCATTACTCTTTTCGATTTTATCATATATAATAGTGAAGTGGTCTTTGTGTGCTTCATGTGATGTGTTGAAAACAACATATTGGTCCCGGAATCCTAAAAAATTAGGGCTTTGTAGGACTTTTTGAGACGTAAAATTAGGGGTAATTTTTTTACTCAAGCTTTTGATACTTCTCTATGCACACAAAACAAGTGAATACTATGTACATGAAATAAGAAAAATGCACAAAAACATCTTAACGGATCTTTGACAACAAATGAACCTTCTACCCATGTTTTTCGGCATCGTCGATGTTTTTACCGGGAGCTCTCCCCCCACATAAGAACGTTCAATTGCGTTTCGTTTGACAATGAGCCTCGTTGAAATGTGTGCAGAAAGTAAAAAGAAATTATAAAAGTCGGAAAAAAAATAGACGTCATCTGAGTTTGTATATACGTTCTTACAATAATAGTTTTGAAGGATAATTTGTATAAAGAACTTATAAATAAAAAGTTAATTGAAGAAATTACAAGTCTACATTCTAGTCCAGTATTTATGGTAAGAGACTATGATGAAATTAAAAGACGAAAAATCAAAATGGTAGTCAACTACAAAAGGCTTGATCAACCATTAGCAGCTTTATTGACGACTCAAACCCATTAACGGCTTTTAGACCACGTCTTTTTTTTTTTAATCGGCAAAGAAAGAAATTTTATTGATATAAAGGAGGAGATACAAGAAAAGAGGGAAACAAAAAACAACAGTGGCATCATAATGGACACTCGAATCCCAACTAAATTGGA
>JABCMJ010060689.1:0-14696 GCA_014822125.1 Arbutus unedo
CGAATCACAAAAAAAAAAATCTATTTTCAGCTCGTAAATAGATATTCAAGTTTGTTATATTTAAAATTCAGATTCCGAATATGATATTCTAAACTATGTTAGCTTCCTGGAATATAACAAAATTATCACACCCTCTTCTTATTCATATTTTATCCCTATTCTACATCCTTTTCTATTTACGTAAAGAACATTACTAATTCGAGAATACTGTTATTAATTACAAAAATGCCATTTACCAACTCACATCTACTATATTCTTCTTCCTAAAAAAATACTCAAATAAATCATTTATAAATTATAAATATTCACCTCTCTATACTAAATTTCGTCTTCTACTATATTCACTTCTTAATATATTTACTATAATCCTTTTAAAATTTTGACCGCGACTAAACTTGGTGATCAAAACTTGAGATTTAAGTGTTTAATTTCTCTCTAAGGGCTCAATTTCGAAACCGTCAAAATTCTATCAACTATCACAGTAAGACTGATCTTCATAAATTAATTGAGATACATATAAACTAATATGAATACTCTGGAATTATAAAAAAATAAAGGCACCTCTTCCCTTTCTCACCTAAAAACAAAAAAGAAGCTAACAAGCCTCCACTCTCTCTATCTCTATCTCTCTCTCTCTCTCTCTCTCTCTATATATATATAGAGAGAGAGAGAGAGAGAGAGAGGTAGAGAGAGAGAGAGAGAGAGAGACACACACACACACAATGATTCGACCAAGAATAATGTAATGAAATTGTTAAAGAAGTCAAACATCTTTTGGAAACCAACCAACCAATCCAACATAAAGAGACCCAAGTAGCAGTTCATACTATACCAGTTTATGCTAGACCATAAACACCAACTTTTATGAGACAAACCAACCATTATTATCCATTCCAGAATCGCATTCCATTTGCTATATGATACTACTTAGATTACATTAAAAAAAGCTAAAATAAAATACAAGTACTAGTCCACCACCCCCTTTCCAATGGCCCCTCCATCCACTACTAAAATGACAGCCCCCACTACAAAAGTTGCTTTCCTCACACCCCACCATTGACAGTAAAAGCAAAGCATATCGCACACAAAAAGGTTTTGACAAATTCTTCACCTCTAATTGAACTAGGCAAAGACATGAGCATTATTTTACACAACGAAAATCAAACCCTCTTTTGAAAAAATGCTGACATGAAGGGCAAAAGTTGCAACCATGGCATCCGACTTTGATTGCATTTTCTAAAGGAGGACGACCAGGCTTTTCGTGGGGTTGAATTTAGGTGTATTAGGGTGGGGTACCAAAGAGAAACTTACGCTGCATTGGGATCAATGATTTGGCAAGGAAAATGAAGAAGAAACGAAAAAGGTTGAAGGATCCAAGGGGGTGTGAGTCATTAGCTCCTTTGACCTTTTCTATTTCCTTCTCATTTTGCTCACGTAAATTAATGATCTGAACACAGCATTAGTACATTAGTAGATGGTTTCATTACGCACCATTTTCAGTAAGGTTCACGAAGGGGGATGTGATTCGGACTTGACGACTGAGGTGGTGGCATCCGGTGGTTGTGTGTGGTAGATTGCTGAGGCCAGTGAGACGGGCATGATGCAAAGTGCCTTCGACTGGAGGAACTGCATGGCAGCTCCGACATTTTCTTCCATGAGCTTAGCAACCTGTCGTTCTGTGCCATCGTTCGACCACTTCTCCCACGCTGCTTGATTCCTTCCACTTTCACTGCCTTCTTGCTAAAGCATAAACAAAAGGGAGCATATCAGTAGACAAATGAGATTGCGAATTAAGGTAAAAGATGAGAAAAGTTGCGAAAGATTTTCGACTTCTCGTGTATTGTTACCTCCAGAGACGAGATTGGAATGTCTGTTACAAGAGGTGCCACGGCACCAGCTCCACCCAATCTACTCATGCTCAAAACCTGAAAAGAATGAATTCTGATGAGACAATATATCTTAATCGAAAATGTTATAACAAAATTAGGACTGCGCAATTGGCCAAAGCCCATTAATTGGAGGACGCACAATCTCAATAAGTACTTCCCACACTGCATAACCAAAACATTTCATATAAAGGGTAAAACTTTTAATGTGAATACTGCTACCTGGCTCTCTAAAACTTAGGATACTAATCCATTTGGATCTACATGCACAATAATGGTTGAACGTGTATGATGAAGGTTATGTGCAACTTCACAGGTTCTTGAAACATAATCACCTCGAAGATTTTGGTCTCTAACTCTCAACTTAACGTCAGAGACTACAACTTTTTGGCTCAAGCAAAATATTTTTTGGAAATGATAAAAAGAAAAATTTACAGAGAAGTATGAGCATATCAAGGATTATGAATTAGTGGAATTCAGCATGAACTTCACCGAATCCTTTTTTTGATTGTTTGTTTGAATCTCTGATAATGCTCTTTAACAATGTGTGAATTGTTGGATATGGTATACAGAAAAAAAGAATTCACGAGGCACATGTCAAACTATGAACCAACACCATTAGTATAACCATATTATATCCGAACCTCATACGCTACTGTGGAGTCTGAATTGTCGTGGGTCTGGCCTGCTACAACTACAAATAAACAAACTCAACAAAAAGTTGCAGGATGAACTCTATGACTATTTACCTTGACTTGTAGCCGTAGGAACTTCACATATTCCACGATTTCATCAAGCATAACAGCTCTGTCAGTCTGCAAATACAGGTGTATTACGCCAGGAGTTATGGAATTATGAACTGATGAATAACCCTGCTAGCTTCAAATAATGCCAAGAAAACACCAAAACTATCAGAAGTTGTAAAGTGGCAGAAGTGAGGAGACACCAACCTTGTTGACACTAGGAACCAAATCTTGCAATGCCCTAATCCGTTCTGCTATTCTTTCTCTGCGTAACTGAGTCCAAAAACACACAAAAAAGATGATGATGGTCCAATAATTACAAACTATTAGAATATCGCTTAAGTACTACCTATTATTACATCCGAGATACTTGTTTAGTGCCAGACGGAGAAGATTCTACCAGAGACGAGATTGGAATGTTATCTCATGCACAAGAAAATAAACAAAAGAGTGGCTTATGAGTTCATATGGATATGCACAACTTATTCAAGCAAACCCTTATAATCAGAGAACTGGATTTTCGTTCAACTAAACTCAGCTTATTGACATCATATGCTCTTTTATAATAAATGAAAGACAAAAAGGCAACTGGTCATGCAGACCTGTCTGAAAGTGCATATTGCCATTGTTCAAACAGCAGGTGGTGGTTTTTTTTTTTTTTTTTGTTTGATCACAGCAGGCAGCAGTTAAATGGGGTTATATTTTATGTTATTATGCCTCTATATGGTATTCCTAATTCTTTGCTGACTGAAGTATCTAATATTTGTGAAAGCCTGATAAACATCTATGGATCACAGATTATAAACCTTACCCTCTCAGCAATGCTGTGTGGATCTGTAGCCTGTCCTCGTCTTGCCCGCACCCTGGGACGAATAGAAGGTGGATGTGGCATGGCACCAACTGCGTTATGCATTGGCTGACCAGAGAAAGTCTGCAGATAGATTCAAAGTCCATAATTTAGTTATAGGAAGAGGAGAGGCAATTTCAAAATTACTAGTAGGACAAAAAGTAAAACAAGCTCAAGCAACAAACATAAAATTAGACCGCAAGAAAATTACAGGCACAACTTGAGAATACATTGTTTCAAAGAGTGGAACTTTATAACCTTCTCACAGATAATTAGATTGTTAGAATAGGAGAAATAAGATTTCCTAGCACAGTGACGGGGAATGTCTAGGATCTACAGATCCAGAAGCTAGAAGCAAATTTAACAAGGTACACAAAGTTTCCATAACCCTTCACCTCTCTTATTTAAATCACACCCTCTAAACTGGTTTTACGAGCCTCTAACGAGAACAGTGTTAAAGCTTCAGGGTACTTCTATGGATTTCAGACTTCATCACTAGCCATATTCAAAGTTCTATCCTATCCTTACAGTATTAAATACTCATTTATGAATTCATTTCCTTGCTTTGAAGATGCAACTCTCTTACTAGCTGTCCTTCGAGGGGGCATCAAATAAAACTTGGAATGATATCCAAGGCATTCGCATATCAAACTGTTCCACAAGGCGCAAGGAGAATGAACAAGCCATTTAACCCCATAGAACTATGTAAAGTACTAAACTGTTCAAGGAACGGTTGCATCTAGTGTTTCCTAACATATCAAGCTCTAACCCTATATAAATGTACCAACTGAAGTGCATAAACATGTACCCATAAAAATAACTCAACCAAAAGTAAGGTCACTTCAAATAGAAAGCATTCCACCATTGACGTTGTTGATTTCCACTCCAACTCAAAGTTTTAGTCACTAAGTAGTGGGGTTATAGAATTATTATCCACGTATTATTCATCCACTATTGCCCATCGTATCCATGCGCCCACTTCCAATCTCATTAGTCAAACTTTCTTAGAGGATAGCCGTAAACAAGTGTGCTAAAAAATGTGTATTTCATTGCAAAAAGTGTTAAGAATGCAACCCGTTTGTGTAGGTAGTAGGTGGTCCAATGGTGTGGTTGCCTTTCTCCCAAGATCTGTTGCAAATGAACAGGATTAAGACGTATAAAAACACATAAAAGAATATACATATTTACTGACAGTCCCGCATCTCCTCTCCCGTGTGCTAAGTGGTTACCTAAACTTAGCACACATCCTAGCACAAACCTAAATCAGTACACTCGATAGGACACGCAAAAGATAGCACAATCATTAGAGCACACCTCAAACACACCATTAATACACTCGATAGGACACGCATGCTCACCAAATCTTAGCTCAAAGTCACAAAAGGTAAAAATATACTTCCTAAAAAAAATCAAAGAAAAGGAACAACGAACACCAATTACTTGTGCGACTATGCCAATGAGAGAGAAAATTGAGATAAAAAAACCCAACAGTTGATTGATGAAACAGATAGTGGGAATAAATTGAACAATTACACAAACCAGACAAATTCACAATTCAATAGCCGAACCAAACAAAAACACTCCCAGCCACTACTTGAGATTAAAGAGAAGGAAAAAATGGACAAGGGTCTGAAAATTTATTCCTGATGAGTCCGGATTGGCTCAACACTCAATTTCTTAGCACTCAGTCACTCACACACTAACTACCCGAATTTAAGCACTCGGCAATGTATTCCAAATTGTCAAGTGACGCTCAAACTTTCAAGCCACAGGTCGCTCGGCCAAAAGGAACTAGTCACGGAATCCACTCAACAACATTCTGCAACGCACTCTGAATTCCAGAGGCGGAGCCCTCAGTAAATAACCAGCTCCTCCCTTCAAGGTAATAAGCAACGCGATCGGTGGTCAATAGACCCTCTAAAATCCTCCACCATCCACCCTATAAGAAGGACTATTCAGTCAAGGTCAAATAGGTTCACAAACTATCTCCTACATACTATCATACACATACTCTCCCATCTAACTTGATCGTCCAAATTTTCTTGACCGGAAAACAACCCTGTCTTTGGACTCGTGTGCAGAGCTTTGGCTGTCATCATCAAGTCCAATCTTTTTAACTGCTTAAAACCGGCTTAATTTTAATCTCCCTTTTGTTGAAACAACTACCAGAATAAACTGATGAGGCCTATTCCTCAATTTTCTCAGCAACCAAACAGAAACAGAGTGTATACTGTATACTAAATAACTATATTATCAACAGCTTTGAAACCGGCATAATTATCGGAGATATCCTTTTCTTGAACAAACGTCGGAATAAAATGATAGAAAAAGGGGAACACATTACGTCAATTCCTATTTTAAGGCTTATTTCCCGCGCCTCCGTCAGAGAGAAGAAAATGTACAGAAGGACTACCATATTTCAATAAAAAATGATAATTCCTTACTATTTTAGGTGGAGAAAATTTGAAATTTCACTGTAAAATTTTTCCTGTGGTACTTAAAAGTGGAAAATCTTATACGTAATTATGGGGAAAAAATATAAAATTGTGAAGATCTTTTACTTTCTTTCATTTTCTTCAATTTTCTCAGCAATCAAACAGCAATTCTTACAGCAAATTGCCACTCTTCGGCACTTACGTTTTTCATGGAGGAAGAGGACGATCGGCCATCAACAACATCCTCACGAAACCTTCTACTGTTCCCCGCCGCTTCGTCCATCTTCATGAACCCCGGCTTACCTTGGTCCAAACTCAACCCTAGCGGGAACACACTTCCGTGGAACCCACCACCTCCTCCGCCTACGCCTAGATGAGCAGAACCGTCCCCGGAGCTGAGCTGAAGCATCATCGGAGTCGCATTATTTCCCGCCAAGTTAGGCTCCGCTGCTTCATAATTTGGGAATCCGAGCATTTGCTCGAAAAAATCGTCGGTTGGGCCGTCGGAGGGGTGGTTAGCCATGGCGATGACTCGGCTGAGTCGATGAAAAGTGGGTCGCTGAGTGAGAACAATTGGACAAGTTGGGAATTTCAAAGAGCATCGACAGTAGGAGAGAAGGGTACCATAAGGTCAAAGAAAAGGACGGGAAAAATTGGCTGTGCGTAGTGGGTTTGAGTGTATATATAGGAGAGAGATAGAGGGAGAGAGAGAGAGAGAGAAATTGGGTTCGCAGCTATGGTTGAGTTCAATAGGCTACTGATAGCAAAGAAGAAAGGCGAACAGGGAGGAGAAGTTCCAAAAGGTTTCAACTTTTCCTTAAATTTACATTTTCTGCCATTTCCTTTTTCTTTTTTTCCATTTTGGGGGCAATTTGTGGGTCCTTTTTATTTTTCTACTCAAAGAATACGACGACGTTTCGTCTTCTTCGTAGGACTATATTACTGCTATTGGCATTGTTCTTCGTAGGACTATATTACTGCTATTTTTGTGGTTATTTAAATTAAAAAAATATTTAGATATGACTACTCCAAAGACACTAATTGGTGGAAAAAGTCTTTTTCGAATTTTTTTCTCCTTAGTAAACTTTTAAATACTGTTAGTTCTAATTTTTGAACTTTTTATTAATTTTGTCAAGGCGAATAAATAATTTAAATTTTTTTTAAAAATTAATAAAATAATATAAAAGAAAATGACATTAATAGTCAATAATTTAAGGTAAAAGAGACAATACATTACAAGTGAGGATTTTTGTGTGGTGATTTGGTTTGGGTAAACATTTATTGGACCTCATAGGAGATGGGGAGCTGATGTGATTTTGGGTAGGGCCATGCTGTGTAATCAAAATCGCCTGAACAAGGTTGAAAGGAACTTAAAATCTCACCAAATCCTTCAAATCAGCACATTTAATTTACATATCTTAATTAAGGTTGTCACAACACCAACCAAAATCTCAAAAAATTTAAAAACAATTCAACAGTTGTGCCAACAGGGTTAGAAGAGTTCAGAGAAAATTGGATCTCGAAAAGCTTAAGCCAATACCTGAGGGTTTTAAAACCGATCAATATGTAGACAATGCAAAAGCAAAAGCACATGATCCAACTCCAAGATTGTAGATTGGGACTTGGAAGGCATTTGGGAAGGAACTGTTTGCCATTTTAAAAGAAGCAAACTAGAACAATCCCAGGTGCTGATTCTGAGTAGCAACTTGGGTGTTTAAGGCGATTTGAAATATAAATAGAAGCTTTCAACATGAAAACCAATCAGTAACCAGCTGATTAGATTAGAAGCTACTGAAGAACAAGGGGAACGGGAGATTAGATTTCATATAGTTCAATTCACATTCGCAACCATGACCATAATGAGCTCAAAGCTTCATACCTTATTCAGAACTTCAATCTAGAACCAAAACATTTGTCAAGAAAATAATGATGATAAGCAAGCCAAAAAAGGTGTTTTTAGGATGATACACAACTCGGGAAGCAGTGTAGAAATATGATATAACCACAGGCAGTATTTGACTGCAAATAGGTGAAATTTAACGCCTCCCAGAAGCCACCGATTCAGCGGAGAAGAGGTACTTCACTCGTGAAAGAACTGAATCGTGCGCAGGATCGTAAGGATGGTCCTTGGAAGGAATCTCCAAGATTGCTGGGACTGGCTTGTTGTAGCTATCCACTAAAAACCTTATCATGTTTGCAACCTGAAAATGAATAGAGTACGCTTACTCAATCCAGATATCATATGAGAACCTGAAAGGTAGAATAGTGCGAAACCTGAGTACCAATATGCCTCTTTTTTTTATCGGCAAATAAATTCCATACATCATTACAATAAAAGTATGAAATATTACAATAAGTAGAGCACCTCATAGAAAGATCTTTGAAGGGTGAATATAGACCCTCCAAGTGCTTACTCGCAAGAAACTCTATCTACCCGGCCTCTTACTACCACACCTACCAAAAAAGTACAAGCATTCATTTCAAGGGGGTGCAACACTTCTCAATTTGGGCCTCATATTTATCCTGTATTACCATGTTTGTATGGTGGTGCGATGTTCTACGTGAATCCACGTTGAAAGGACATCATACCGAACTCGTACAAATAGGACTTCGATATGGTTTTATTCTATTTATCGTATCGGAGGTCATGTTCTTTTTTTGCTTTTTTGGGTTTTTTCCAATTCTTCTTTGGCACCTATGGTAGAGATCGGAGGGAGAAGGCTGTGGGACTTCACGTATTTTCTGCCAATGTCTCATATTGCAATAAGGAAACCTTAAAGGCTAGGAAGAATGCTCAACTACAGCAGCAAAAGAATAAACTACTAAGTACTAACGACTATAACATTAAAAAGTACCAGCATTTTCTTGTTGAACAACCTATCCCCACCAACAAGTGAAAAAACCATACCACAGATATCATTTTCTTGTTGCATTTACGGGTTTGGCATAGCGTACCATCATCTGGGTATAATCTGAAGTAAACATAAATGAAAAGCCAAACTAAAAACAAACGGAAAACAAGAAAGAAGGAAATCAACAATTACTGCAGGACTTGCACGAGCAGACATAAGTGCATAAAGACCACCTTTTCAGGACAATGCAATTTGGACGCGAGGCTATTCTTGCTTTCTGTTTAAAATATTTCTCTGGCCAATGGATAACTGGTTTAATGTTTGCTCAAAATGGTGTCTAAATACATCAATGAGAAATATATATGAACAATGGGCGAACCCAAAGCCTTGAAGACATAATACTTCATGATACAAAAGATGGTGGGCTATAGCCGTTATACTATGGTGCTGTGTTATTCTTGCTCAACAGGTACTTCCTTCAGCCTTCTGGTAGCAGGGTGATTATCTCAATGATGGCTTCCTCTAGCAATGTCAACGACATTTTCCAAATGCCAAAAATGAAAAAAAACAATCATGGCTGACAGGATAAAAAACTTACATACTGACTGATCATCACAATTGCAATATCCTCTCGTGATGTGAACTCTTTGAATGCGTCCTCAATTTGTTTAACAGTTGTTTCTAGGCCATAAAACAGAATCTCCATGAGCCAAGCTAAGAATATTCACAATTGCTTACAAAGAAAAATAATATTCACAAAATTTGACATCAGAAGAAAAGGTTACGAGTCGTGACAAAGGATAAGCAAAGAAAAGGAAAAAGGTTTCAACCATTAAACATAGTTCCAAGCCAATGTAGTTGTTAAGAACAAACCTTTCTTGGCAACTTAAAAGACTTTTTTTTATATGCCAAACAAAACCTAGAGAATGTTTTAATTCAATTTCGTCTAACAAATTCATTCCACAAGAAAGTGTACAAATGATTGCATGGAAAAAAACTACAGCATGAGGATTAGAGTAACAAAGGGTTTAATATTCCAAACTATATAATATGCTGACAAAAGATTTGTATTTGCCTATTTGGAGACTATACCAACTTATTGGATGCTAACCGTGTGCTTCGTTCAGGATTACTCCCAGAAACAACTATTAAAGCTAAAACCATTGAAAGCCATTTATCTGATTGTTGAGTATGATCTTTCATGTAGAAGGGTAACAGGACAGTCAGTCTTTTAGGCCCAGGGCCCCCAACAACAGGAATGTTTCACTTCAGAAATGAAACCACGGGAAGAGTTACAACATATTGAAAACATAAAAGATAAGTAACTTCCTAACATTGAAAAGGATAAATTCAAAGCTCAAAAGCATACTTGATTCCACAATAAGGTAATTTGTCTTCCTTCTCAAGTCCACATTTCCTACTCCAGCCATTAGAAATCCAGTTACTGTGTCCTACATCAGCATTACAAGGATCGCATCAGCAGACATCAACAAATAAGGAACAAAAAAAACCTATCTGATTACATATAGCAAGATATATAATCAAAATAGTGCTACATCCTACATTTGTTTGTTTCTCCACAATCTTAGAACTACAAGGAAAAAACCATAGTAACACTAGCAACCAATTATGCCTTATATGCAAATACGAATCTGAGTTCGTAAAACCGCATCAATCTACCAGAGGAGCTGATGAATAACTAGGCTTCCCCTTTCGAATCACCGAATGTGACCTGGGACACTATGGGAGTTTTGTGTGCCTCGGTCCAACACAAGCATATTCAGATACATCTATGCCATGCAATTTCACTACTAAAGCACAGATATAAAGAAGAAAATTCTTACCTCGTCAGCAATCATAGCAATGAGTGCCGAGTTTCTTGTAGGAACTTGAACCTTGTTAGCCATTATTCAAAACAACTGATGCAGCTGCAAAAACAAAGTATGCCGGTAACAGCAGTTATAGCTGCAAATCAATCAGGGCTGGCCCTAAGCAGAAGTATTAACCATCTCAGTTTGGAAACCTCCAGCTCAGCAGTAGTTTCAAAAGGCTCAGAAGATTCTTTCGAAGAAAGAAAGGGCATAACTTGATGAGCTGGCAAATTAGTTACAAGTGGAGTTGGAAAGCTTAAGTCAGTTACTGGATTGACAGCTGGGCATTTGTCAATAGGTATATAAGCAGTTGTTTTCAATGCGTAAGGGATCTGGCATTCTTCTTTGTAAAATCCAAACAAATGAAATTCAATAATACTTTCAGTTCCAGTTTTGCTGTGTTCTTATCATATCCAGAGATTTTTTCGTTAAGTCAAGTAAGAAATCTCTTCAGATCCTAATCTTCTTTATGGTATCAGAGCTTTCTGACGAGAGTCTTTCGATCCTGAGAACAAAACAAAGTGGAATTTTACGTTCTTCAATTCAGGTAAGGGTTTCACTTTCTCTTCGAACTGAAACTAGAGAGGTTTGATCGATAGCAAGAGTTTGAGAAAATGGCAGATCGAAATTTAGTAATCATGCCTCAATCTCTTATGTTTCTTGTCTCGAATTTTCGCTCTTCTTGTAACAATCAAATTAGATTCTACATATTACCTAATGTGGAAGACACGAGTCCATAATGCAACAAAGGCAAATGGATACTATGGATACATTGATGGATCACTTGAGTGTCCATCTGAGATAGTTGATTCAACTGGAAATCTAGCTGTGAATACAGAATACGTGAAGTGGAATCTAATAGATTCTCAGTTGTTATCCTGTTTAACATCCTCCTTGTCTCTTCAGCTCTTTCTCATGTTTTGGGAATAGAACATGCATGTCAAATTTGGAAAATACTTGAAACCAGGTACAATTTGTTAACGAGGTCTCATGTTCATGAGCTCAAACAGAAACTTTATAACATTACAAAGACAACTACAATGGAAAAGTACATTGATTTCATAAGAGAATGTGCACAGAAATTAGCTGTTGCAAATTACATTGTAGATGATGATCATTTGATTTTCTATACACTTCATGGGCTGCCAAGTGAGTTTGATCAACTCAAGACCTCTATTAGGACAAGAGGTGACACAATTAGGTTTGATGAGTTCGTAAATATATTACATGCCGAAGATAGATAATGGCTAAAAATGAATTGTCACCTGAAGGAAAGTCAAGTGTTTTCTTGACAACACAGAACACATCCAATTTGTTGAATTCTGGAATGAATCTTGGAGTTAATCCTGTGACAATGTCTTCACAAACACCACAAATGTCAGTACAACAGTCTTCTGTTCAATATTCACATGGAACAATCTTCTGCCCCATTTTTCCAACATCAGTTCTCTGGTCAACAACCTGCTTATTTTCCAACTCCAAATTTTCATTCCAATGGCAATAAACGAAAGGGAAATAGATTTGGAAACGATAAAAATGGTTGTCAAATTTGTGGAAAAACAAATCACACAGCAGTGACATGTCATCATCGACTAAATTTGCAGTATCCAATGCCTGATCACTTCAAGTGGAGAGGAGGTTTTCAGTATTCTACAAATCCTTTTCCCATGGCTTATCCCAATTCTTCTTATACAATGGGAAATGGTGGTCAGGTAATCAGACCTGTAGCAGGGGTTGGAAACACTGGGATGTATTCTACAGGACACTTAAATCCTGTTTCAAATCAGCCACAAGTTAATATGACAACTTTGCAACAGCCTGTTCAGCAGCAGTTTTCTGCACCAATGCATTTCCAACCAATTTCTCAGTCTAATTCTCCATTTCCTGTGCCTGAAATTAGTCAAATGAATACAGGCCATTCTTGGCACTCTTGTGTTCCTTCCTCATCTCAGGTACATGGGTTTTCTGGTAATTACTCTGTTCCTCAACACTGGTATTTGGATAGTGGAGCTACACATCATGTCACACATGATATTTATGCAATCAGTCAACCTCAACCTTGTGTTAGTTCTGATGGAATTTTGGTAGGAAATGGCTCCTCAATGCCTATCTCCCACACTGGTAAGGGGTTTTTACAAACATCTTATGGTCAATTTGCATTGAATAAAGTTCTACATTCTCCTCAAATTACTCACAACCTGTTGTCAGTGTATCACTTGGCAAAAGACAACAATTGCAGCGTTACTTTTGATTCGAATGGATTTGTGATTCAGGAAAATGTCACAAAGCAGATACTGTACCAGGGACCATGTCACAAGGGATTGTATCCCCTGCAGAGCCCCTCTAAAGAGCTTACTTCACAGCCTATGGTCACTACCTCAGCTTCTACTCCACAAGCTTTGATCACTACATCAGCTTCTCTCTGGCATCAAAAGTTAGGTCATCCAAGTCTCCCTTGGTTTCAGTCACTAATAAAACAGGGTAATCTATCAATTTAAAACCCTTGACTTTCAACTGTTGTAGTTGCAATGTGGCAAAGAGTCACAAATTACCATTTTCTAGTTCAACAACTGTTACTAATGCACCATTTGATTTGCTTCATATGGATGTGTAGGGACCTGCTCCCATGTCTTCTTTTAAGGGATATAGATATTATCTTTTGATAATAGATGATTACACAAGATTTTCTTGGCTCTTTCCCTTGTTCTATAAATCAGAAGTTAAGACCAAGATTTCCCAGTTTAAAGCTTATGTGCAGAATCAGTTTAAGTGTACAATCAAGCAGGCGAGGACTGATAATGGTACAGAATTCGTTAATAAGTTTTTGACTGAATTGTATCAAGACAATGGGATTGTACAGCAGACATCTTGTCCATACACAGCTGAACAGAATGGCCTTGTGGAAAGAAAACACAGACATCTCATAGAAACCACTCTTACCCTTCTAACACATGCTTCCGTGCCTAACACTTTCTGGCTGGAAGCCTTGTTCTCTGCAGTGTATTTGGCAAATAGACTTCCACATTCTTCTTTGCATTTTCAAATTCCTTATCAACTGTTGTATAAAGCCTCACCAGACTATACATGGTTAAAGCCTTTTGGATGTGCATGTTATCCTTGGTTGAAGCCATACACTTCACACAAACTCATTTCTAAGTCTATTCCCTGTGTGTTCTTAGGATACTGTGACAGCGCTAAGGGATATAGGTGTTTGGATCCAAAACTAATCATGTTTACATTTCACGACATGTGAAATTTGTAGAACATGAATTTCCATATTCGGTTCTGATGTCTTCAAGTTCCACAACTGTCTCTTCTAAGTTCTACTTTCAAAGTTCCATTGACATCATTTTCAGAATTCGCTTTGAATTTTCAAGTTTCTTTTCCTTCACATTTCTCATCTGTCCAATCTCCAATTGAGACTACTTCACCTTCTGCAAAGCCTAGAAAAATAAAATGCTAAAAAGAAGGGCTCCTTAATTGGATACTACGACTCTACATCTGCCTTGAATTGATTGACGAGATACCCTTACTCCTGAACATGTGTCTATTTCCCTTCCCAAATCTCCTACGTTTAAGGATCTAAATTACCCGTAAGAAAAAAGCTAATGGAGAGAGAGAGAGAGAGAGAGGGAGAGAGAGAGAGAGAGAGAGAGAGAGAAACCTGTGCTTATCGCTGCCGGAGCTCTGTTCGATCCAAAGATTGGGACTTTGGGGGTGGTTCTGATTCTGATCGAATTGTAATGGGAGCTGCTACTCCAACCCGGGCATGGTGCATTTTACAAAAACACCCTTATATTTCATGCTGGGGGCCTGCTCCAAAAAGCTCTGATATTTTTTTCATTTATTTGTTTATTTTAAGTATTTGTGTAGTACAAAAATAAATTGAGTTGTGCAAATTTTTAATTCAAAAAAATATAAATTTTTTTATTATTAATTAAAAATAATATTTAAATATCAACTGTGAGTTTGGTTATTAAAAAATATTTTTATTTTTATTTTTTAAGTATTTAGTGATACTTAAAAATGTAAGTGTGAATATATATATATATATATATATAT